>APFE030489882.1:28780-145572 GCA_000404065.3 Pinus taeda
TAACATATAATATTAATAAAGTATAATATTGTAACAATATAATTTCCCCGCCCATTACCAATTGAAAAGCAATTTTATAATTTCGCACTTTCTTCTCTCACCAACACCAGTTCCGTTGAGCTAAATGCGTTAGGCAGCCCTATCACGAAACATTCCTCACCTTATCGCTTGACTTTATCGTCGACCTAAATTGCTTCATATCACATTTCACGAAGTTCACGTTTTCAACTCTATACAATTCATTGCTCATCAAAATGTTATAACACTAGTTTGTCATGTAGCAGGGATAGGTCTCTCGAGTATCAAGTAAGATAAAATTAGCACAATCAATATATTTTTTATTATTAATGATTGAGTGAATTACACATATATTTATACAATCAATAGTTTCAAGATAGAAATTTTATCTTAGACATATACTAGTGTGGTTGAGAGATTGTCTCAACCACACACTAAATTAAATCCCTATTATATAGGAACAAACTTCTCAAATGGAAAATTATAACTATAGACAAGTAAGAATTAATTATTTCCAACTAAATACGCATTTTGTAATTAAAGATTAAATTTTACAGAAAACCAACTACGATTTCACATGTCACATCAAAGGCTTTCATGTGTTTGACGAATACATTAATTGAAAAACAAGAGAAAGAAATTAAGTAGTGTGATATTTGTTTATGAATTTTAAGAAGTAGGAATGAAATAATTTAGTTCAATATGAAAAGGCATGCCTTTCTCGGAGGCCCTCAAAGTCGCCGCATTCAACTCAGTTATCTACGTCTCACCGTTATCACGTACCCCACGTTCTGATGTGTGAACACCACGCTTTGCTTTTAAACAGTTGACCTCCATGTTTTTTATTTGCAAATTCTCGGTTCAGTCTAGACACCCACGGGAAGAAGAAAAAAAACACTAAATCTTCGTACCTACTTACAAATAATGTATCTATTAAATTTATAAAAAGAATTCCTAAATTCAAGCTCAGATACGAAGAAGTAAATTCAACCACATGGGCTTTGTTATCAATGTAATCAGTAGCGAAAGTATACAAATATAAGCTTAATGGTTGCCCTCCCGCCTTTACAAGAGTGTCGGTGATAATATGTTCAAAACCTTGAAAATAAGAAGCGGCTCCTCCATCATCGCAAAATTCACCCGATTCCATCCCATGTGCGGATGGCCCCATCAAGGGAAATGAAGGCGGCCACCGTTTCTTTGAAGTGCGGTGCACGTGCAGCCAACTACTCTACAACAGATTTTGTCTAAATAATGTCCCTCACTTGAGTTAGGTGCCGCCCTTCTCGGAAGAAAAATTCGATACCTTACGCACCTCCCTATTCTATGTATATATATCGAGACATATCAGAGTCCACCAATCAAATATCGATTAAGATATCAGTTCTGATTTCCATTGGAATTGATTATAACGGTAGATATTGATTAACGGGAGGTCAATTTATATTGATTAACGGGAGGTCCATTTATTTTTTTTCCCGCATATAAAAAGTTATATTATATTCATAATAATTTAAAATAATACAACATCAAACCATAGTTACCAAGTTCCAATTCGAATTCAATACGATAAAAATTTAGATGGAAAAATTTCAATTCGGAAAAAATTCGAGAGTATATATTTTAAGCGTTTAAATATACGCATACTATTTTTCTTATAATAATAATGTCTTGTCATTTTCTTCCCTTTCATTTTGAAATTTAAATAATTTTTAATAATTTTAATCAATATAAACAATTTTAAAATTACTCTTTACCTACCAAAACTACAACCACACTTGTCTTAATCCAAAATCTATCTCCGTTTTAAAATTCAAAATTCCCTGCTACTTTCAAATCCAATCTAAAATCTTTTTATAATTAATATTTATTTAAAGAAATAATATTTAAAACTCAAAACTATCATTCTTTAATTTCAAATTTCATCTAAAATCTTTTATAATTAATACATATTTGAAATATTTAAAACTTATTTTTATAATATTTTAAAAAACAATTAATTATTATAAAATTTACTCTTCACTTACTTTTCAAGATTTTCTCAAATTATTTCCTTTTCTATTATCTCAGCGTTTTAACTTCTTTAACACAACACTGAAATTTAAAACTAGAAATTTTCTCAATCAGATAACCTTTCCATTTTATTTTCAAAATTTTGCTCAAATTATTTCTTTCCTTATTTCGTTTTCTCAACTTTTTAAACTTTTTGAAACCACACTGAAATTTACAACTCTTTTCTCAATCTTGCAATCTTTCCATTTCCTGCTGCCAATCCCGCAGCTATCTATTTTGTACTATTTTAAATTTTCAGAGACATAAATTAATAAATCCTTGAGATAAACTAAAAACCATAAAACCACGTAAACCAAATCTAAATAAAGCTACATGAACCGAATGGAATTTTCATCGAATTATTCGATGTACGAATCAAATTCCCGAATTTCCGTATTTTTTTTCGATACGGAGGAATTTGGTATCTATGGAAATTACTAACTAGTTATCCATTTAACACTGACATTTCTCAATTTATAATTTTTTCAAATATAGAAATTAGTTTTTTTTTGCTTTTCATAAAAGAAATACCAATTCATTATTTTATAGTTTTTGTTAAAATAGAAGTTATATTTTTTTAATTGCAATTATATAGAAATTATTAACTCACTTCTATTTACTTATTTTATAAAAAAATTGTGATAGAAATTATCTTTCTTTTTAATAATATATATATTATTTTTTACTCTATTATTTATAAAAATTAATTTTTTTCTTTCCAATTTTATGATTAATCCTCATATAAAAACGAACCCGTATAAAAAAATTATAAAAACTAAAAAAAATTAAGTTTACTATAGAAACAAAAAAATATTAACATTAAAACTAAAGGATCGGTGCATTATTTCAATTTTCAGAGCTGGGTTATTTTTATAAAAGGTAACTGAAAAAATCGGATTTACTTCCTTTTTTATTTTATTCCGCAGTGATTTGTGAGCATTCCTATCCGTGATTACAGAGTCGGAGCTTCTCACCCATCTTGTGAGGAAGCATGAACGGTTAAGGGCTTAATCGGAACGAATGAAAGGCAAAGACAACGAATGGCAAATTTGGTGGCGGAGTTGTGCTGGACTGTGGACACCAGGCAAATTTGGTGGCAGAGTTGCGTTGGATTGTGGACACCATGCCGAGGTTCAATTTTACCATTCTACAACCGCATTGTTTGTCAACTCGCAGCACGGTGGACGCTCGCCATAAGCCGATAGAAAGCTTAAACCAAAATCATGCAACGCTGACCGTATGGAATTGGAAAATGACGAATTATTCGTTGTACCGAACCGAATCAGCGAATTTCCGAATTCTTTTTTGCCGGTACGGCCGAACTTGGTAACTATGCATCAAACATATATGATAATCTAATAGTGAACCTAGATATGGCATGCAAGCCATTGATGGTAGCTATCATCTTTAGATCACAAAAAGAACAGCTTCTCCACAAAAATATAACAATGTATAATAGAGGCCTTTGTATGGAACACCAATAGTAAGTAGGATGAGAAAACTTGCGGAAAAAGAAGAATATAAACAGGGTACTTGATACATACCAGAGATGAAGAAAATTAATAAAATGATTAAGTGCCTGGTAGTATGAAGTCCTGAATATGGTGCCAAACATCTCCCACTGTTATGCTCATGACCTTCCAGAATTCATTTGGTGAAGAAAGGCCTTCTTTTGAGAGGGCATCAGCCTCTTTGTTTTTAGCTCTATCAATATGGTGAATAGAATAGTCCTTTGGAAATTTCCAAATAGAGTCTATTTTGTTCAGCCACCTCGAAAGATTCATATTATTTATTGAGTGGACAGACTTTACATGGTCTATTATAACCTTGGAGTCCCCGAAAATATGCAGACCCTGGATGTTTAAAAAGTCACAAAACTTTAAGAGTCCAACCAAAGCCATTGCCTATGCTTTGTTCTTCGTCCCTTTCCCTCCATGCCAAAAGATGTCTATATGCTAGTTCTCCTATGGAATAATAAAGGCTCCACAAGCACAAAAACCATTCTGTGCTACCCCATCAAAGTAAGCACGAGGAACATTTGTGAGATCCATATTTTTCCTTTGAAGCTTACTAATTCTTTGTTGAATATTGGTTGATTTGCAGGCGAAGTACTGGGATAAAATGAAATAAAAAGCAGAGATATGATTTTCCTTGCTGTTATGAAAAAGGGCCTATTCCTCTATTTCCATATAGCCCATAAAGTTAGCAGAGGAATAGGCCTCTAGTTTGATTTCATCTTACTCCACCAATGAAAAGCTTCCTTAATGGAGGGAAAAGAAATCATATTAAATCCAAAATGGTCAGCAAGACTCTTCCATATCCACAGAGAATATGGACAGTTTAGGAAAATGTGATAATTGTTTTGTTCATTCGATTTACAGATAGGATAGATTGCTGGTCCACTCCAATTCCTTTTTTGAAGGTTGTCCCACATTAGATTCTTATTGTGGAAAACCAGCCAAGCGAAAATAATTATCTTGTAGGGGCAACTTGATTTCCAAAAGGTAATGGGAAAAATGATATCTTGTAGGTTGGAATTGTCCAGTTGAAGTTGGTTATAGATATCCTTTACAAAAACAGTAGACCTCCTCTTGTAACCCTCCCAGATTAGTTTATCCTCCTCCTCAGATCTAAAAATACCCCTGTTCCTCATTGACCATATTATCTGATTCCATTGGAGAGCCAGATCGTCATTGAGATCCAAAATCACTGCCGATTTCCATATAGGAAGAGATCCCATCCATCTATCAATGACCTGGTCCCAATAGAATATCCCTTTTTGCTACAAGGCCCAAAGTAACTGCAGTGAAATGGATGATTCCTCTTGACCTACTGCTATGGGATCAAGTCCTATAATAATATTTTTCCTCGATTGAAAACTCCATGCCAGGTTTTTGTTATGCTTCTTAACCTGCAAATGATACCCAAATACAGAATATGTGAAGAAAAGAGACCGATAACACAGAATATGCGAAGAAAAGATATCCAGAACACAGAATAGCGAAGACTTTTTTATTCAGAGAGTAATGTTCACTTGCCTCTTCGAGGGGGCAACCTCCAATAGAGCAGAGCTCGATTACAAAAATAAGATACGATGCTCCTCGTAGGGAGTTACTATCCTTTATATATTACTCCTACAAGTAATACCACGGGTCAATACCACTTATTACTAATATCGTTGGCCCATTTGCAACTAACTGTGGTTCCTTTATTAATTGCAGATTAACCACTTACAATTATTAATATGGGCTTTATTGACTCTTGACTATGACGTGGTCCCATTACATAGATAAGGGGGTTAGGGTGGGACCCTAACATATGTAGTGCCCCACTCTAATTGAATTTTGATAGAAATTATTTTCACTTTGATATTTCATTATGAAATACACATTATTCTTTGAGGGCCTCAGGTTGAGGATCCAAAGACTTGACTCTGCTCAGTATTGGATGTGATGGATGTGTTTATTTCCAATTGATATTATGATGATGATAACTTTGATGGATATGTATGTTTTCTATTGATGTTATGATGATGATAGTTGTGATGGATGTGTTCCTTACATTGGCTACTTACATTAGTTCTAGTTCACGATGAAAAATAGTGTGGATGACTATGTCATCTTGATTATGTTATTAAGACAATGACTAACACTATGAAACCTTGTCATTGATGATTATCAAGTATGACAAGAAATCGCCATATGCACATGCATGTGATGAGTTTACGACATCTGGTTTGATGGAAATACATATTTTGTCTTTGAAATTTTTAAATTTCAATTTGAATCTTGATATAAATTCTAATGACATGTTAGTTGTTACAGACACATGTTATATTTCTTGGTCGAATGAATCACACATGGGTGATAGGGTTGTACGAATGGATGGAACTACATGGGAGGGGTGGGACAGTGTCCTTGATTTCAACCGCTAGCACTCTTGCCATGGCTTGGGTTGGAAGGGTTGGAACATCTTCTCTTTAAAGATCACAATGTTGTGGGGGCATGTCCCAAATTTTGGTCGCTCATGAGAGATGACAATGGTTTCTATAGTTGCACCTAGAATTTCCCCTCGTAGCCACTAGATGCTTGAAGGGCAAGTGACATGCCACCCTTGGAACTTCAAGGGAAGTTCTTGAAGCAATGACCGACTTTGCACCCCTAGAACTTCAAAGGGAAGTTCTTGAAAGGCACAAACAACTTGGCACAATTGGCATAAAAAAGAAACTACTAAATATGATCAAGATGTGAAAATCCTACCGGCTCACATCATGTGGTAAATATTTTAGAACTAAACCAATTAAATCAAGAATAAAACTTGGGGTAAAGGGAGAATAGGAAGAGATAAATATAGTGTATCTTGAGAAATCTGTCATTCCCATATTGGAAAATATTAGGTAGATAATGTACATAAGTACTTTATTAGGTAAAAGGGGGGGAGGGACATAAAGATAATTATAAAAATTAATCCTAAAATACTAAACTTCTTTAAGAGAAGAGGGTGGTGAATTAAAAAAAAATATTAATAAAATAAACTAGAGAAATTTAGAGAAGCTCCATGTGGAAAGAACCAACATGAGAATATCCATCTAAGAGGCAAATTGAGTTAAATTAGGAGGTAGTTAGGGGACCAAATATGAGAAGTTGACTTTAGTAATGAACAAAAAATAAGGAGTAGAAAAGGGAGATCAACAGATATTGACTAGGAGAAGAAATAGGGAGTCTTGTTGGGGTGAGGAAAAATATCATTTTTGAATTAAAATATAAGTAAATAATTTTGGAGAGCCTTGGTGAGAGGTTGACACATGGGTGGGTGAATAATCAAACTTTTTGATTAATAAAAATGATTATTTATGCATGAAGTGCCAAGTGTCATCTATGAATTCTCCTATAAAATAAGGGGCAAGCCATGGGAGAAGAGACTTTTGCTTACCCTATGGTTGGATGGATGAGATTATGTCATTATGAGTGGCTAGGAGCTATATTTTAGTTTGGTGAGGTAGAGGAATTTAGAGAGGGGACTCTTGATCCAAGGAGTGCTCATTCTCAGCGAGCACACTTCCTCCATTATACAACCCCATTGCAACTCAGGGGTCCACAAGGAAGAAGAGTACCCAAGGAGTAGGCTGGGAGATCAACCAATGAGTCTCTACATTCAGTCAAAGCACAACAACACTTCACTTGGAGGTGAACCACACCAAGGAAGTGCAAGTAGCGGCAAGACCAAGATCAAATCTCCTCTCTGGGCGAAGTGTATCTATGGTATTTATGATGTTTTGCTATATGATTTCGTTTTGCTTAAAGTTAATAGAATGTAAAACAAATGATATGTGGAATGTAGTGTAATTCTTGGATGTTTGATGTAAATGCTTTAATATCTCTAACTTTCCAATGTTTATTTGCTTATGGTTGTATCCCAACTTATCTACATTCTATTTAATATATATATATGACCACTACATCATAGTATAGTGATGACCACTACAAATTATTTTATATTTAAAACACATTATGACTATTGAATTATATAACTACAAATACATACTAATATATACTAAACAAACACAATTTACCCAAAAATATATTAAATCAAATTGATTTTAAGTAACTCATCAATGTTTAAATAACCTAACTAAATAAACTAACAATAAAAAAATGTCAATTTCATCTTATCTAAATTTCATCAATTATATATAAATTTTTGAATAAATAAAAAGATATCAATTTTATCCTATCTCATTTTCAAAAAAATTATATTATATATATATATATATATATATATATATATATATATATATAATTTGATTAAATAATGCAGCAACCATTTTTTTCATTAAATAGTATTAATATTTACATTATTTTGAAGTTTCTGGTAAACTAATCTTTCATGATACAATGAATTTGCAATGTTTTTAATGTTCTGATTACAAATATTTAATATTGCTTAAATTGTTGCATGCCCTCTATAATATGATTTACTCTCCCTCTATACCTTGTACGAATAATAACTTTTATCTCATTTATGAATTTATTTTGACAAGAATTTGACACACTTTAAAATACATAAAAAGTTAATTTTTTTAAGTAAAGTTTCGTTGGTCCATTAAATTTCAAAGAAACATCAAGTTCGGGGTCAATTTCACCAGTAAAAATCTACATTAAAGTTTGACCATGAAATTAATTAAAATATTTGTTCAACTTCTACACAAATTTCGCACAATTATCCTACAACCTCATCATCATTATCTTTAGTCAATAGAGTCAACACAAGATATGCTCCTCATCATTACCATTAGTCAATAAAGTCAACATAAGCATGAATGTATGCACCACTTTAAATTTAATCATCAAATGATTAAAGTCAACTGAATCATGAACATCTTCAAATGATTAAAGTCAACCGAACCATGAACGTGTGAACGATTAAATTTAAACGGTTTAAATTTAATTTCAAAAGGTCGACCATGAGTGGAAAATAGCTAAAATTTAATTGGAAATTTAAACTTATAAATTTATTATTTTATTTCAAATAAATAAATTTCCAAATTTACAATATCTTCTTTATTCTTAATTTAATTTTAATAAAATAGTGATAATTTTAATTTAATAGTTAATGATTTGATATATTATTTGTATTAATATTTAGATATCGTAATAATCAACCTATGTAAAATAGTGTGTAATCTATGTAAAATAGTGTGTAAGCGCATAAAAGGTAAAGTGAACGTGAATATAAATATTCTTTTTCAAATTTCTCGTTATTTCCCAATAGTCATATATGGGGGTGATATAGTTTACTTAGGAGTTATAGTGGTAGTGGTTAGAATAACTTTGTGTCAATAGTAGGATGACATAGTTCATCTAGGGACTATACTTGTAGCTATCGAAATCAACCCCATGCCAATACTAAGGTGGTGGGGTTCACTTAAAAATCAAAGTTGTAATAATAGAAATGTATTTTAGGTTATAATTATTTTTATATCAAAAAAATTATAAAAGCTTTTTGTCATATTAAACATCTCTTCTACTATGTTGTGAATGGTATCTTTTTCTTTGTTGTTAAGTGTACGATTTTTCTTTTTCTTTTTTCATATATATATATATATATGGAAAAGAAGTTAATAAAATAACTATACATATATAAATAAATAAATAAAAAATTGTTATCATATTTTTAATAGACTATGATATATTATATCTTTAAATCACTTTTTGATGTTAGATTTTATTGGTTCAAAATATATAGGTAACTCTACCCACCTAATTTACAAAGAAAGAATTAAAAAAAAAAAAAGCTATCTAAAAATAATAAAAATAAATAAATAAAAATATGATAAAAGAAAAAAAATTGCACATAAAAAAGGAAAACTATATGCCCACTTGCTAACAAGAATAATTAAAAATGAAAATAAAAAGACAATATGCTTTATCCTATATTCATAAATGGAAAAATAGAAAAGAGAGCCATATACTTTATGCCATATTCATCTATGCAATCACACTCAAACCTAAAAATGTAAATAAAGAGTTTGAGAGGCAAGAAAATGGGAAAAAAATTCATATGCTCTACTTTCATGTGCATTGACACAATCACACTCATTTGGAGAGGACAAGAAGATGCATCCATAAAATCATATTCACACTTTTGTACTCATTGACACAACCACACTCATTTTGAGAAAACAATAACATACATTCATAAAATCTCACTTAACACATTCACACTAAATTGGAGAGAACAATAACATGCATCCATAAAATCACATTTGCACAATCACACTCACTTGGAGAAGACAATAACATACATCCATAAAATCATATTCACATCATCACATTCACTTAGAGAAGACAATAATATGCATTCATAAAATCATATCCACACAATCACATTTATTTGGAGAAAACAATAACATGCATTTATAAAATCACACTTGACACAATTATACTCAATTGGAGAAAGCAATAACATACATCCATAAAATCACATCTACGCAATCACATTCACTTTGATAAGGCAATATTACATATCCATCCATGAAATCAGATAATAAAATCCACTCAATTGGAGAAACAAATATATAAACGAAAACAAAAATCAAATAATTTAAAGTTAGCGAGTATAATGTTTTAATAGAAATAGATTAATAGTGGTGTCAAAAGAAGCATCAAGTTCAAGGTTTACCATGTTTTGTGTTACTTGATGTTGTAACTTATTACCATGTCAATATAATTATTATTCCAATGGATTAATTTTTGAATTATGATGAATTGATTTACTTTTTATGTTTATGTTTGATATCACTTAAGAATTTGCATAATTTTTATTGATGATTATTAAAAAATATTATTAATTTGCTAAGGTGAAAGTTATTAAAGTTATTAAAGGTAGTTAATTAACAGTTTAAAAGCAGTTGTAAAATTTTACAAATGGGGTTTTTATCAATCCACACAAAATTACAGTGTATATTTTACATAATTTGCACAATTGCCTCTTTATGATAATTTCATAGATCTGTAGATAGTGATAGTTCCTTAACAAAAAGTGTGCAAATCAGGTAGACCATGTTAGTAGACAAGTACCAAGTTTGAATAGGTTAATCCAAGGCTCTAGAACATGTAAGGATAAGTACTTTGATAGCCCAAGGCCTTTATCATGTCCCCCTCAAGCATGGGAAGCTCACAATGGGATCAAGTTTCATCCACACCATGAACCAATTCCTAAAAATCTTGAGGAAAGCCTAGAAGTATGAGCCTTGTGAAAACATTTAAGGGAAGGAAGAAAAGTGGTGTTAGGCCACCTAAATATTTTTGAAGTGCCTTCAAACTCTCAATCTCTTTATATGCACCATAACTCTTGGTAAGCTTTCACCATTGAAAGAGCTTTCACTTCTTTATTTAGAGAGAGAGAGAGAGATCAACTAGCAAGGGAGATCAACTAGGACCTTCTTTCAGAGGATTGAAGAAGGCTCCACTAGCCCAACATCATCATCTTTAGTGTTTCATTTGCAAGCCATCATTTCCTTCCTCCATTATTTATAAATAGTTTTTCCTCGCATTTATGTTGTGTTTCTTATATGTTTGTTCATTTGTACGTTAATTCCTTCATATTTTTGTTCAACAAAGTTGTGTTTATGTTTCATGCTAACCACTAACCAATGTTGTGTAGCATGCTACTACCTTAACAACAATTGTTATTTGAATCAACCATTTGACAATTACCATACTAGAATGCTAAGAGTTAATACTAAATTGTAAGAGACTATGTGTCCACCACCTTCCCTTTTCTTTGTACTACATATAAAAAAGACATTTAACATGTCTCAAGTGAGATGTCCTTCCTATGCAATGTTCAAAGTGGTTGCATATTAACGTATGTTGGAACATTATTGAACCCCTTTATGAACCACATCTCTCAAAACCAATGAAAAAATTGTTTGTTTACAAAACCTTAATCAATGTAAGGTGAGATAATTTGGTAGAATATGACAAAAGAAAAGTTGGAAACTAATTTGTTGTGTAGTTCCATGCTCACTCTTATTTAAAAAGCATGTATTTAGAACTAGAGGTGGAACTATTCAAGTAGATATCCCTCTATGAAGAGGAAAATAAGATGTTCTAGGCTAAATTTCCTATAATTGTGTATGAATGGGTGAAAAGAATTACAGAACACACTTTCCATTAGTGGCAATGTGTAGATGTCAACTGGAATATGGATAATTTGTTGAAGTTTTAGATTTTGAAGATGACATCACGTGTGCATAGATTGAAGGTTATGTCGTAGATTTTTTCATAGAGTAACATAGATATTTAATAAAAGCACTAGAAGTGTTAAAGAAAGGAACACATCAAAGGTTGATTGATGAAATTCCCACCTATATCAAAATGTTTCTCATATAATGAGGTATGATTCTTAACCTTGTAGAGATGGAAGTGTAATCGCCACATTGAGGAGTGCTGACAAAGGATGGAATGAAGGAAAAATTTATTTGTTAAGAAGCCTAGGTTTAACTAATGGAGATTGCAAGTGATCTACTAAGTGATCACGGAGAGCATTATCAAACATCTACAATAGTAAAAGAAGATTGTTTGTGAGATCAAATGGGAAGTATCTACTTAAGGAAGGAGTCTCTCATGAGAGTACAATGTTGAGTCTATATCCAAAGTCTGATATGTTGAGAAGGTTGAATGAAGGATATTTATCAACCATGTAGAATACAAGAGATGTTAAATTGTCGGGCAAATTTGGGAAGAATTTCCTTTGATTGCCAAAGATGAAATTCAAAATTAACTGACATAGTTTTGCATTTTGAAAATATGAAATAAAGTTACTAAGAGTCTCTTTCCCTTAATATTCAACTTGAAATTGGATGGAAAATCATTTTTAAATTTGAAATTTTAAAATCACTTTGAAGGTTGTCGTCATGTTGGCCTCCTCCAAGGGTCGTGTCCCTTCATCTACACTAATGACTATAAATACCCATTAGGGGTGATCCTGAAAAAGGATATGTGTTTTTTGATTTGGAAAATATCATATCGGTCTTATGTGGCTTAGGTTGTGTTTCTCCCATGGCTTTCCTCTTTTTATTTATTGCATAAGCATAACACTTCTCTCTCTCGGACGACACGAAACTTTTGTCTTTTGGATGACACATTATGGTAACTTCGCATGGCTCATTATGTTGATTTCAGATGACACAATTAACTTCGGATGACAATGTATATTGGAATCTCAAAATAGGTCTCTGCACATCACAATTCTTGATCTTAGGAATTCATCTCTTACTGTGTTTGGATATGAACCTCACTCTATGGTCTTTGTATGGATATTGACTTCACTCTTTGTTCTTAGTATGTCTATGGACCTCACTCTCTATTCTTCATATGGCTATGGATATTTCTCTTATGGTTTGGCACTCTCTTATGATTTGGCACTTGCACATTGGCACTTGGAATTAATATACAATTAGTTACGTTTCACATCACCGTTATATTAGACATCCAGTTACGTTTGGCACTTGGCTTTACAGTTCTATTATATGGTATCACAATTATGTTGGAACTTAGCATCTCATCTATATTGGCATCTCAATGTCCCAATATGGCTTCTATATTGGAATCATAGTGGTATACCATATCAGTTGTATGGTTGATCTTTGCAGTACACAAATTAGCCTACAATGACATGGTTAACGTCTTGTATATGTATGGTGGCATGAAAAGTGTGTGTATGAAAGCACAATTTCTTCATTAACATAACAATGGTATGTTTGGCATTTCGGTTCAAAAATTTGTATGACATCATTACATTCCAACAATAGTAATAATATTGATATACAACAACCCTAACATCAAGCATGAAAGGTTATCAATGACAACATTGAGTAGAAGCATTAAAAATGAATCTTATTCACAAACGAAGTTGTGAACAAGATATATAGGCTCTAGTTAGTTTGATGTATTGATGGACATTTGTACTTTGACCTCTCTATTGAAATTTTGATGAAAATCTAATAGAAAAATAATAATTTGGAAGGTGTTTCCCACTTGTGGGGTTTTTCCCTGGTCTTTGACCAAAATCATGGTGTCCCTATCTATGTAAGATTTTCTTCTTATGTTCTTTTTATTGGTCCATTGCATTGTTGATCATATCATTGTTCTTTCTATAGAATTGTTAATGATGTTTAAATGTTATGGGTGAATGAAATATGAAAAATAATGAAATGAAATTATCTAAAGCAAAGAATAATGTAGCCCTAAGACAAATTAACATGGTATCAATGTTGGGTTGAAGAAAATTCATTCAATATCACCCCTGTGAGGACACCTATGGATCAAGTAGATTGAAAGATGGCAGAGACCTAAAAGAATACTAGGGTTTGAAGGAAACCCTAGGCCCCTTTGTTCTAGAAAGTAAGTTAGGGTTTGATGGAAAGAATGGGATTATGGTTTGGAGGAAACCCCTAAAACATGCTTGAAAGAAGTGTGTCTTGGATATAATGATCTTCAAGAACCCGTGTTAGATTCAATGAACCTTGGATTCACTCTAAGGAATAATATTTTGCAAATAATTGCATCTCTTCTAAAGACCCTTCGTGATTGGATCAAGAGGGTACTTATCACTTTCTTCAACTCTTGTTAAAGATAAGTACTTTCCAAATTTATTTCTTTATGAAACTGCTTATTTCTTTATGACACTACTCTTGTTTTGTGAAATTTCGAAATTGAAATCTTATTGCAACAACTGGAAATTATTCTTCTAATTGTTAATTAATTTTAACAATTTATATGCTACAGAAAATGTCAAATAAATCACACTACAACCTTCACAAATAAAACACTGTGGAAATAATAGAGCTCGAAACTGAGAAAATACTAGCACGCACACAATAAAAATGACACTGTTATTTTGGACAATTATCCCTGGAAAAACCCAACTTGGGAAAACCAGTGCAGTAGATGTGGGTTTTTATTATTAAGAAGTAGATAAATCTAAGTACAATCTATGGATTCTAAACTGGAAATCCAAACAACAAGAAAGTCTGGCCAAAATTATTTGAGGGAATTTCCTTTCTTCCACAAGCAACCCTGACACAACTTCCCTTCAGAAAATTCGTCCTTCTAGATCCTCTACGTTAACCTTTGCATAGTGCTTGTGCATACCCTTAGATGTCTAAGCCAGGAACTACCTCTGATGAAGTCGTTTTTCCTAACTCTACTGAGGAAATTGGTTCTCCAACTCTTTGGAAGACACTCCAGACCTCTAGAAGTAAAATAGATTTTTTCGTCTAGCCAAATCGAATTGTTATTCTGAAGCAACTGTGTAGTCCTCTGCATTCCCTCACTAGAAATAACTCGATCTCTTGCTGCTTCTTCTCTAGATCTAGAAAAATACCTTCGGATCACTGTCTCTACTTCCTCATTGAAGCTCAAATTCTCTTGCAACCGACTACTGCTACTCTGAAAAATGGAATTCTTCAAGTGACTCTGGTGTATTCTCCATCACCACATCGATCCCTTACTATATCTTAATGTTGGGACTCCAACGACCAATATTAAATCTTAATTAATGGCTCAGATCATTTCTGGATAGATCTATGTGAGTTTCTAGAGAATCATCACATTTAATTAATTAATTATGATTAATTAACTAGTTTTCCTAAATTTAGACTTAGGAAACATTAAAAATTTGGTTAATAATATAATTTTTTTTCTTGTGGAAAAAGTCGCACTTCCTTTATTAATAAAGAAACTACATTTTGTAGATGCGTTGCATATACAATATTTTAGGCATAGCCTGTCCTTCATCAGCCCATTCAAAATGTGTTTGCCTTTTAAGGCTTTTAGAAAAACATAGAAGGCCTATAAATATAAAGTGTTGCTCTTCACAGAGAGCTCTATATATATCTGTACTAATGAAAATAAAAGCAGTGGATAATTACATATGGCTTTCGGCTACTGATCCAAAAAGACAAAAATACAAAATTACAATCTTTGTTGATTTTTCATAATCCAAGCTCTATGAACGGCCTATGGTAATACTGATAGCTTCTACCATCTCTTTCCTCCATGATCAACTAGCTAGTGTCATTCTTGAGCGCCTCCTCCTTGGATAAGCTGTTAGCGGCTGAGTTACGTTCCCTGTAAATGTGACGACAAGAGAAGACATCAAATTGTGATATGAGTCTATGAGCTTCATCCAATATGTGTTGTAATGTGTATGAATTTGTAGAGTGTTGTTTTATTCAACCAGTTACAAATAATTTGAGAGTCTCCAAATAACTATAATTGATGAAAGTTTTTGGATAATGCAAAAATAATGATGTTTTTTGCCGAAACGAGTTCAACAAAGTTGTTTGTTCCCTTCCCAGGCCCATTTGTATTTTGTAAACATGGGAGGTAGATAGGTGAAGTATAGCCCCACCCCCACAGCCCCTCTCCTATGCTGAACCATTGAAAAAAGCCCAAGGGTGGGATTGGTCAATGATTTCAGGGATAATAATCCTTTGGTTCGAGTGGACTTCCTCACTGAGGATGGAACTGTAATCAGCTAGAAGCCTTGATATAATGGAGGGTCGGTGGGGTGGTCTTTGTAAAAATATGGCTTGATTTCTAGCGATCCAAATGGCCCAGCTAATAAGAAGCAGAACATTTTTAGGTTTGGCTGAGTTGCATGTGCACCATGAGTTCCAAGCATTAGAGAGATTAGGACCTTGCCATTTTAAAGCAGAAGAGATCGAACTCAGGAAGCCATTCCAAAGCTCTTGTGTGAGCGAGAAATCTAGGAAGAGGTGTCCAATATTCTCATTGTCACTTTTACAGAGATGGCACCAGAACGGCCCTGGAAATGATCTTCTCATCAAGTTTTCCCCGGGGTTAATAATATAGTTAAGTCATCTCTAGGTGGAATTTCTAGAAACGATTTATGGGTTTTGAAGATCTCACGTATTCTAGTCTCTCCACCAAATTTCATGGGTAGAAAACATCTGATGCTACAAAAATAACATTTTTAAATTTATCATTTTGATTATTGCTTAGTCTTCTTGCACATTTGAGTATTTATAACTTCCCTATGAAGATATGATAAGTAGATACTCCTTGAGGATTAGATTGATATTGAATGGTGTAGGAATCAAGAGCTAGTGCAATAAGAAAATTGGTGCAGGAAAGAAGAGGCTTGAGCTGGAAAAGGGAAAAGAAAGCGGTATTCTGAGCATGTGTGAAATGACAAAGTGTATGTGCTATAAAGGCATCTGAATATTAAGAGGTATGTATAATTGTTATGCTTTGATTTAACAGTAACATCGTGATGGAAATTTAAGCCATGAGATATGATCTTGATTCATATACTTGTATATCAGTCACATATGTATGTAAGCAACTTTGACTCCTAGTAGATCTGATATGATAATCAGTTAATATGATATTTTTTATATTTGGCAAGCATAACACTAGATAATACATTTTATGTGACCTTAATTAATAAGATGAATAAATTTGACTTTCGTACTACTAATAATGCTTGTAATGAGTTTGTTAAACTTGATGACAAGAGTGTGGTAGTAAGATTGATACTCAGGATCTACTCCTTGGTTAAGTAACTATATCTTTGATTGATCTTGATAAGACTTTGATAAGTTGTTGTTACGATGATGAATTAAAAACATAGTTAATTTTTGCAATGTGACTGACTTGATGGTGTTAGGACTCTAATGAAAATGTTTAACACTAAGAAATGATGGTGTAATCATGACCCTTGAAGTATGAAGGTACTCTTACATGTTATTAACCTTTGATGACATGTTCATGTGAAAATAAACCAGTTGATGTGACTTGTCATGATTATGATGTATATATGAGAACCTGATATAGTTTGTCTACGTGATCTGACAGTTTTGTTGATGCATGACATATGAGATACAAGTGGACGTCATGATTGATGATGATTAAAGAGGCTTCCCATTTAGAGGGATAAACCCTTGATGAGATCCCAACACCTACTATTTATGTGTGGTGGATGATTAGAAGTCCCATGATTATAGAATGAAACAATGACTATTTGATGTTATTTTTTTTAATTATTGAGCTAACAATCCTTTGTTGAAAGGACTGATTTATCCCATGAAGCATCAGGATCCACCTCTCGTATAGAAGCGCTTTTATAACGTGTTGGATTGCATTTATGAATTATTTTTATTGGATTAGGTGGTTCCTTGTATGCACTCTGAGTTAGATAGAGTCTGACCATATATAGTTGGAACAAAGACATCTTCATGGATTGAGAAAATGTTGTTATATGAGACAATCTTAAGCTTGTGATTGCTTTCTCCCAACATGAGAGGGAGAAAATATGAACATGGTGTTAGCGCTTGAAATTTCACCTCAGGCTGAAAAAGGTAAACTTCAAGGCAACATCAAACCACTTAGCCTTGTAGCTAGCCCTACAGGGCAGAAGAGGGCTCTCTCCGGTCTATCTTGGCAAAGATCTTCAACGGGCAGAGATAACCAATAAGGAAACACTGATTTTAGGCTAGTAAATTGATAAAAAAAGGGGTTTTTAATAAAATGATGGGGTTTTTCTGGGCTGCATGGGCAAAGTAACAGCTTGAGCAGAGAAATATAATCAAGAACACAGATTATCCCCTGAGGCAAGGTAGGCAAGAAATTTAACATCAAATTGAGATTAAATGGAATGGCAAGACTGGTGAGGAGCTGACAAGGGCATAGAAGATGAATCCTTGTCAAACAGAAGAAAACATTTGAATATGAACAAACTTATAGGCAGAGCATAAAATATTATGAATTCTACCTAAACACTTCATTTGTTCAATTAGAAATGATCATGGAGCGAAATGAAAACATAACAGGTTACATATGAATCAGAAGGAAAACTTATGCTAAATTGTCATACCACAGGAATCTCAGGGGTCAGAGCTGCATTTTTTGATTAAAATCTATGTCAATGGCTGTACAATAGAAGCTCTCTGTTCTCCCCCAGCTCTCAGAATTCTCTCCCTCTCTGTTACAAATGATTTTTGATACATTAAATAAATGCTGCTAAGGGAAAAACAAATCGACCCCAAAACAGGGGCGTTGTTTCACCTGCAATTATAAAAATAGAAAAGTGTGTTTCCTCTATTCTAAAATAAAACAGATTCCCTCTAAAAATCCTCTAATGGTCGACAAACTGGAGCGCAAATCTTGTTGAATCATTAACTGATGTCCCTAGTAGGAGATCGGTTTCTATTTTTCTGTTGTAGTCGATGTCTTCGTGGTGTTTGGTCCTTTACTTTTCACCTTTTATTGCCAAGTTACATTTTCCATAAAACAAATTTTAATAAAAATAGTTTTGAACAAAACTTCCACCCTTTGATAAATGGAAACAAGGTTCAGTCATCTCCTCTTTAATTCTCACAACCTCCAGTTGAATTGCCAAATTGACAGCGAAAGCATTAGGCATGGGTTCTACAGTCACCCACGTTTTATCTTTCATTACTTGCAGGACGGTGACATCGCCTTGCATTATTCCAGCTTTGAGGATTGACCCATGAAAACTAATCCTGAAGCGTAGACTAACTAAAGACAAAAATAGGCAAGTGAACCTTTGAATGAAACTGCCAGATATGCTCTTATCTGCCTGAAAATACTCATAGAATCCCTCAATCTAATGATTCTTCATAAAACTTGGAAATGTCATGTAGTCATAGCCTACAAATGAGTCAACTGTCTTTTGATAAAGGAAATTCTGCCACCCATAATGATGAATGCGTAGTGTTGATATAGTCCATCTCCATGGCAATAAGATTTTCAATCATACTCTCCACAGGAGCCAGACCTTCCTGACCAGTCTTTAAGAAGACACCTGATGAAATAATGGGAAATGTTTTGGCATCGTAAACATTGTTCCAATATACGATTGGCGTTAAGACATAGACAATGAAAAAGACTCCCACTAGAACATTAGCGATTGCGAACCAGGGAGTAGCCAGGGGACTGCCTAAAAATGATGCAACGGTTGCCCAATCCAAACCAAAAGATAAGATACCAAGACCGTTAGTACCAGATCCAATCTGTTGCATCGTCACAAAATTTGATTTGTAGTGGCCTGAATAATACCAACAGGAAGAGTAAAGGTAAATGCAATGGCACAAGCAAGTAAAACTCCCCAATATGGGAGCTGCAGTTGTCTGCCGAATCCATTACATGCTCCTATTGAAATGGCTATCATCAACACTAACGTAATAATAAACCAGTATTGCGGAACAGACTTGTAGTTTTTCTTCATCAATCTAGTGTGCACGTCCATCTGTATGTCTGTTAAAGCTGCCTTTGTTTGATTCCATATATATTTTCCATAAAAAAAAAGAACGTGGGAAACTGTAGCAGAGAGTGCTCCAAATCCGACTCCATATGTAGAGGCAAAGAAAGCACTCAAGGGAAATTTGCCATAATAATTATATGAAGCCTCATCGAAGGTGAATTGGCTTGTTAACAATTGTGATGTGTTGTACTTATCAACTTCCTCTAAGCACTTAACAAAAATAGACTGAAATATATAATGAATCCTTACTCCTCCATACAACTCTGTTGTTGCCATCTCTTCACTTTTACCATCCACAATTGAATTAAATGTTTGGAATCTATGGTCTCACCATAGGAAGAAAGTTCCTTCACAACACTAACGATTTGGCTATTTATTCGAGCTTTCAATTCTGGTAAGATTGCCTTGATATTCTGTACTAAAATCTGATTCAACTTCTTTGCTAACTGGGGAACACCGCATCGATCAGCTAAATTGTGATACGTTGGCCTTTTAAAAGTTGATAGACTATCAAAAAATGAAGATGACCACCACTGTCTTCTATAGGATTATCACTCAAGTCCAGATTTTGCAACTGAGGCATACACTGCAGGAACATTTTTAATATTTCCACATCCTTGCTTTCTAGAAAGTTTCCCCTTAGATTAAGAGTAGTTAGTGATTGCAAGAAATGTAGTTCATTTGGCGGTAATGAACTGAAATGGGGATAAATCTCACGTTGCCAAGAAAGCCAGCCAGAAAGTTGGGGAGTTCAAGAACAGATAGATCGGAATCACACTGACAAAGAGCATTGAATATCAATCCACCAGTTTTGGGTTCAAAGCCATTGTCACAAAGTTTCAGTGAATGAAGATATCTGCCAGAAGACAAAATTTGAACAAAATCATCATTGATAAGAACTCGTGAGGACATCACTGAGAAGTGCTGAATATTGTGCGCTGAACTACTCTCACAAATAAGAGAGGCACAAATTTCAGACAAACCAGATGATGAGATTTTGCAATGAAGTAACTCCACAGCTTCAAGAGTTTCCCTATTCCATTTTAAAATCTTGCACACCCCCTCAATATGTTTTTCACTTTTAATGCTCTGAAACATAATTTCTTGGTGTCTACTATTCCTCAAGATGTCACAAAGTTCTTCAACGCAAAGAACATTCTGAAGTTGCAAATGTCTAGCATAATTTCCAAACAGTTCACAGTGAATATCTTTGCTTACAACACTTCTAAAATTGTCAATTTGTTCAGCATACTTTGAATGAATCTTGTATGTGAATATTTTATAACCAATTACTTCATCACTAAGAAATCCTTTAACAAGGTCACGCCTGAGTTGTTGATCGTCAACGGTAAAGAGAAGGAGCACTTCTGGAGAGCAAATATCAATGAAGCAATTCTGATGGTCATTATACAGCCGGACAACTGACCTATCTATGACAATTGATTGATCAAGAATTATATTCCCTGAAAACTGGTGTGCTTTACCATAAACTTTCTTGTCTTCATAATATAGAAGTTGTTTGGAATTTCGAGTGAGACCTCTCCAAATAGCTTGTAACTTGCTTTGCCTCTGATTGCTGATGATGTTTTATTCTCTTTTGTTTGTGCTTTTGCAGAGATAGGAGCTGAGGAAGCTGCTGCCTTTTGAAGAGCTGGAGAATTTGATACATATTCTAAAAAAAGCACATTTAATGATTTCTTCTTCAAAACAGGGTTTTGAAGAAGAATCAATCTCACACTGTCATACAAGACAGAGTCTAACACATGGTATTCCTTTATTTATGTTATATATTCCCTCTAACATTTGATGTCCTATATGAACAGGATAACAAAGAACTGCTTCTCTTAGGCAAGTTGTTTTAGCTGGTACCAGATATGATCACTTTGATATGTTTCTGGTCTTCAGAGATTAGCATGGATTGATTGATGTGGACCTCCTAGGCAACGATTTAGGATAATAGAGGACATAGAGTTATGCTCTTCCCCCTTATCTGAGCTCCCACGGTGAGGAATTGAGCCATAGAGCTCTTGGGTTTGAGGGACCTCTAGATTTGATAGAGTATACCCTACTTGGCATCTATCTTTCCCACACATGTAGCCCATGGGTGTTGGATGCTTGAGTTAGATGTGATCCTTACCATTTATGGTAAGTGGTATCCTGATAAATCTAGAGATGTACGTGTTCTACCACTTGACTCTTTAGGGTAATGTTGGGAAGAACAATAGATAACAAGATAGGTGTGATAATTACCATTTATCATAAGTGGTATCCATCCTATTATCACTAAGAAGTGGGATTACCTCATAAGGTAAGTAGCATTCCTCCTCTTGTCTGTGGATTCTAGGTGGTAGCATTGGCTTCCCAATGATGAGTTTCTTGGGTTGTAGCAATTGGCTCCCTGCTGGCATAGATTCTAGTGGTGACCTCTCTATTATGTCTTCAAACAAAGTTTTACAATACTATGAGCTAAATTTCAGAATCAACACACAACAGATACAACAACAAGGGTTTGCTTGAACCTCTCAAGCCTTTCTGAGTACACAGACTCTCTCAATCACTCTCTGTCTATGTCTTTGCTCTGTCTCGGTACTGCCTTCAATACTGCCCACTTCTGTCTTCTATTTTCTATGGCTTTAAATCCAATCTACTCTACCTATTCATTTCCACTTCTCGGCTTTCTATCTCTTGGCCTTTGTCCGCTCGAATCCCTCTTCTAGCATTAAATAATCATTGTATAATGCCTACAAGGGAGGTGGCCACCTATTCTGCAATGAATGAGTGCACCGGGCTTGTGAAATCCCTAAAATAACCGCTTTCTATTAACACAAGGAAACACATTCAAAACTGAGAAAATCCACCAAAATCACTATTCATCCGGACTTCAAATCTTCAGAATTGCACCCTATTCTTCTATCGGATCTGCCTGTAAGTTGCTATCGCATGTTGCAAGGGCCTGCCCCTCTGTATTTTAGAATTGCATTAAAAACTATGAAAATATTCCATCGGACTTGAAATAGTGTTCAACAATGTTAATAAACCCTTTCATTTCCATAATATCACATCGGGTGCATTTCCTTCACAGTCCATTCATTTGGCGAAAATACGAAATACAAAGGAAATTGGCATTTCCCAGATTTCAAAATATATGAAACATCATTTATGATCGTTATCGAGTCTGTCTAATCGTATCACATATATGTATATGTATAGGCACCACTTCATTATGTTTTGCCGATTGCAATATTGTGATGCAACGTGAGCCATTGATCTACACGCTTGATCGACGGTCCTCGTTGACCTGCACTAATCGCGATCACATATACCATGTGGTCTCCACCGATATCTACCAATTGCCACTATTGATTGCGATTCACCGATCATATCTAGACCATTGATCAGCTAGATTTTACGGCTACTGTGCATTCACTGTTCAAGTGTCGATGCCTTTTTTTCACTGTTTTCTTTGTGTTTTTGGCCATTGATAGTGTTTTTTGATGGTTCTAAGTGTTCATCTCATGCGATGGTTTTGATCTTTTGAATGATTTTAAGAAGATTTCGAAGACTTAGAGAGTGTTTTGGATCCATTTTGGATCACGCCTTCCCACTAAAAAGGATTTTGGACCACCAAAAGTTGGTTTTCAGGCATCGCTCAATTGAGGATACAGCTTCCACACTTGCCCAATCTCTATCCATTATGCTATTTTTTGAACCTTTGAGTCTGATTCTTAGGTACTCAACATCCCCTCTGCATGTGGTTCTCACCTTCCTATCCAAAACTATATCTTCCTGCAACTCTTTGAGATATTTAGGCAACAGATCATCAATAGAAGGCAATTTACTTTTCTCTTCAGGATCTTCAATTAATGAAGGTTCAAATAGTCTTAAATTTTATGCATTTACTACTGAATAGATGTGCATGTACGCTGGAAAATCAAGGCAGAAAGCATCCTCACCAATTTTCTCAAGTATCTTGAAAGGCCCATACCTTATTTTCTTTATCTTTTTTCCTTCTCCTTGCATCCTGTCTTTGTTGATATACAGCCAGACTTGGTCACCAACTTGGAAGCTATGCTCCATCCGATTCTTATCATGCCTTGCCTTATACTTGGCTTGGCTCTTTTCTAGTTGTTCCTACATTGCCTGGTGAATTTATTGGATCTGTTCAATGAACCTGGTTGCTTTGTCCACATAAGTGTGTCCATCAACTGCTATGTCCTTTTCAAAGACAAAATCCAAAGGAGACCTTGGTATAAAACCAAAACAATTCTCAAAAGGAGATCTTTGTGTAGAATAATGTTTGGCATAGTTTTAAGCATGTTTCACATAACATAAATGTTCATCCCAAAGCTTGGGATGCTTGCTACAATAACCCCTGAGCAACTGGATCACTATCTTGTTGACCACCTTTGTTTGGCCATCTATTTGTGGATGAAAGGCTGTGCTTTTCTTCAGTCTGGTGTCTATCAATTCCCATAGAATTGACCAAAACTTCCCAACAAATCGGGAATCTCAATCAGATACTATGGAAGTGGGTAACCCAAAATGCACCCAGACATGTTGAAAGAACAATTTCACTATTTTTTCAGTTGTAATCTATTTGTTACAAGGTATTAAAATACACATTTTTCTAAACCTATCCACAATAACATATGAATAGTCACGACCTTTTCTAGATTTTGGCAATCCCCCAACAAAGTCCATGGAAACACTTTCCCAAGGACGAGAAGGAACTGGTAGTGGAGTATACAAGCCTAGTTTTCTATTGCTGGGCTTGATTTTAGCACACATGGTACACCCTTTAATATATCTAGAAACTATTTCATGCATTTTTGGCCAATAGCAAAATCTTTGCAGTTGTGCAACTGTTTTACTTACACCAAAATGACCTAATATCAGAGAAGTATGTGCTTCCCCAATTATCTTAACTCTTTCAGTTTGTGGAATGCATAGCTTTCCCAAATGGTACAAGAGTTGGTCCTTAACATGATAATCCAATTCTTCTACTTGTTTTCCATGACTTAAAGTTGCATATATATCTTTAAAATCTACATCTTGAGCATATTGTTCAATGTGGCTTTCATGAAATACTAAATTATGCTTAAGTATAGTAGATGCATTTATGATTGATCTGGACAACATATCTGCAACTTTATTGTGTATGCCTTTCTTATATCTGATGACTAGCTGAAACTGTTATAGAAAACCCATCCACCTATAGTGTCTTGATTTCTGCAATTTAGTTTGTGAGTTCAAATATTGAAGTGGTTGATGATCAATATGTATAACTGTTTCTTTGCCCATTAAGTAATGCTTCCACTTTTTTACACTCTATACTAATGCATACAATTCTTTATCATATGTGGGATAGTTAAATACTGCAGAATTAAATGTCTTAGAATGGTAGCATATGGGTTTACCATGTTGCATAAACACTGCTCCCATGCAATAGTCACTGGCATCTGTTTCGATCTCGAATGGTCTTTGAAGATCTGGCAATGCTAGTACTAGTTATGTACTAATTTTTTCTTTCAAGGTGTCGAAGGCTTTCTGTTGTTTGCCTCCCCACTGAAACACCTTGTTCAATCCTATCAAAGCATGTAAGGGAGTTGCAAGTAAGGAAAAGTTAGTAATAAACTTTCTCCAATACTGTGTTGCTCCTAGGAAGCTTCTAACTTCTGTAGCAGATTTGGTTAAGGCCAGCTTACAATGATAGCCTTAGAGGGATCTATCTTCAGTTCACTACCCCCTACAATATGACCCAAATAATTCAAAGATGTTTTTCCAAATTCACATTTTGATAATTTTAACATAGAGATTTTCTTTTTTCAAAACATCTAGTCTTTTCTTTACATGCTTCATATGTTCTTCCTATGTTTTATTGAAAACAAGAATGTCATCTAGATATACAATTACAAAATCATCAATAAAATTCTTGAGTACACCATTCATAACTCTCATGAAAGTGGCAGGAGCATTAGTTAAGACAAAAGGCGTAACTAGCCATTCATACAACCCTTGCTTTGTTTTGAAAGCAGTCTTCCATGCATGTTTCTCTACTACTCTAACCTGAAGGTAACCACTATACAAGTCCAACTTGGAAAAGTAAACAGCTTCTTTCAGCTGATCCAATAGATCATCAATGCGAGGAAGGGGATGAAAATTCTTGATTGTTATTTTATTCAATGCTCCATAATCAATGCACATCCTCCATGAACCATCTTTCTTTCTCATCAACATGATTGGAGATCTGCATGGTGATGTGCTTGGTCTTATGAACCCTTTCTCGAGCATCTCTTGTACTTGCTTCTTGATCTCCGCATTCTCTAAAGTGGATAACCTATACATTCCGATGTTAGGCAATGGAGCATCTTGCTGCAAATGAATATCATGTACAATTTCCCTTTTGGGTGGTAGACCTTTAGGTTCTTGAAATAAGATATCATTTTCTGAAACAAATTTTTCTAAATCAGCTTTCTGTTTAGCATCACAACCCTCAAATACATTGATTTTATCAGGTTTCTTTTTCTTTACAACCATCAGTAAAAATTGCTTGCATGAATTTACAATTTTTTCATCTACCTTGAGTTTATGAGAGTATAATTATTCTTTAGTTTATGAGCTCTTACAATATATTCTATTACGTCTTTGGTGAGTTGATACTTATTTTCAGCTCTATAGAAAATGGCTTTTCTATCATACAAGTAAGGACTTCCTAAAACAATTCCACATATTTCCAAGGGAACGATATCTAACTCAACCTCATCAACAAATGTTGACCGAAAAGAAAACCTAAGTTTACATAGTCTAGTCACTTGTAGATTTGCTTTATCACATACCCAACCTAATGAATATGGCTTCTTGTGAGGTGTAGCTAGTAATTCCAACTTCTTTACAATTTCTTCAAAAATCAAGTTTACTTGTGAGCCACTATCAAATCAAGTATCAATCTTTTGATGCTTGGAAATAACTCTAATATGAAAAAGCTCATGCCTTTTCCTCTCATTTTCTTCATTATCAATAGTTTGTGTAGAATTACTAGTAGATGCTTTAGAATTTTTACCTTTTATACCTATAGTTGTGATTGTTGTTTCATCACCTAAGTCTGACCCCAAATATTTCTGTATAGCAGCAGCAATCTTTTTCTTCTTGCCATCAAACTCCCTGGGTTTCAGCTCCAGATGCAAAGACCAACAATGTTCATCATCATGTCCATCCTTCTTGCAGTGAGTGCATGAAGGTTTGGCCTTTTGTACAACATTTGCCTTCCTCTCTTTCCATTTATGCTTCCTCTTTTCCTTGTTCTTTCTTGCAGTGGGTTTTGATGATCCCCCAATCTCTGGGTTCACATTCTTTCCTCTAGCCTCTAGATGTGTAGCTTGAACAAATACCTCATATATGCTAGTAGGGTTAAACATGAGAATGGTGTGCCTCAAATATCTATGCAAACCACCTATATACTTCAGCAAAGTTTCAGACGAGTCTAAAGAAATGCCTAGAATTAAAGCTCTTTTTCTAAATTCTTGGGTATAGCTTTATACACTTCGCCCCTTTAATTGACGAAGAGTTTGCCAACTCATCATGGCTTGCTACATATAAGCTAGTGGATAGAATTTTTTTTTAATGGTAGAAACAAATTCACTCCAGGCAGAAAGAATTTTACCATGCTTCTTCAAATAAACTTGTGTCCTGCCTTCCCACCATACTAAGGCAGTTCCTCCAGAGCGTAGGCTAGTCAACTGAATTTTACTCTTGTCTGAATCAATGTTCTACACCTTGCAATACACATCAATCTATCTAATCCAGTTATCTAGCATTTTTGCATTTAATTCTCCATCATATATTGGCAAATCAAATTTTACATCTAACTTAATCAAAGATGTTTTCTTCTTTTTATTTTCAGGGCTAGAAGGAAGTGTGGATAGAGGAGGCTCTTTTACTTTCCCTTTGCCTTCAGAATGGCCATTTGGAAGAGGTTCCTCTATTGCTTTGTCTCGTTTGGAGGTTGAAGTATCTTCACCTCGACTTTTCTTAAATTCTCGGTGCATCTCTTCTACCATGGCTCTCATGGTCATGAAACTATCCATGAACTGAGACTTTGATTCCAAGAAAATGTCGTAAGTTCTCCTTTTCCTAATTTGAGCTTTGACCTAGTTAGCATTCAACAATCCAACACAAGCTTGTCTAACCTTAGCTACCTAAAACTATGATACCATTTGATTTAATAATGAGATCTACAACAATTATTAAGGTATTATAGACCCATGTGCATGGATTTGCCTATGTTATTTTATGCAATGGACTGATAAGATTGTGAAATACATAGACAATGAAGTAGTAAAGAAGCATAATAAACAACACACATAAACATAACAAAATTAATAAGGAGTTCACCCAATACTCCTAGGCTACATCTCCTAGTCTAGCCTTCAGTGGTGACCTCTCTATTATGTCTTCAAACAGAGTTTTACAACAGTATGAGATACATTTGAGACTCAAAACACAACAGATACAATAGCAAGAGTTTGCTTGAACCTCTCAAGTCTCTCTGAGTACATAGGCTCTCCCAATCACTCTTTGTATTTTCCTTTGCTCTATCTCGGCACTGCCTTCAATACTGCCATCCTCTGTCTTCCGTTTTCTATGGCTTTAAAGCTAATCTACTCTGCTTGTTCATTTCTGCTTTCTGTTAACACAGAGAAACACATTCAAAACTGAGAAAATCAGCCAAAATCACTGTTCATCCAGACTTCAAATCTTCATAATTGCGCCTTATTCTCCTATTAGGTCTGCCCATAAGTCACTATCGCATGTCGCAAGGGCTTGCCCCTCTTTATTTTAGAATTGCATTAAAAACTGTGAAAATCTACCATATCAGACTTCAAATAGTGTTCAACAGTGTTAATAAACCCTTTTAGGTCCATAATATCGCATTGAACGCATTTCCTTCACAGTCCATTCATTTGCCGAAAATATGAAATACAAAGGAAATTGGCATTTCCCGGATTTCAAAATATATCAAGCATCATTTATGATTGTTATTGGGTTTGGTTAATCGCATCGCATATATGTATATGTATAAGCCCTAATCCATTGTGTTTTGCCGATTGCGATATTACGATGCAACGTGGGCTGTCGATATGCATTCTTGATCGACGGTCCTCATTGACCCATGCTAATCGCGATCGCATATACCATGTGGTCTTCGCCGATATCCATCAATTGCCACTACCAATTGTAATTCATCGATCAGATCTAGACCGTTGATCAGCTAGATTTGACGGCTATTGTGCATTCGTTGTTCAAGCGTCCATACCTCTGTTTTCACTATTTTCTTTGCATTTCTGGCTATCGATAGTGTTTTCCAATGGTTCTAAGGGTGCATATCATGCGATGGTTTTTATATTTTGAATGATTTTAAGAATATTTCGAAGATTTAGAGAGTGTTTTGGATCCATTTTGGATCAGTGAGGGTAATTTTTTCCTTATCTTTCTAGATTTGTTAATTATTGTGTTATTCTTATGCACGCAATAGATAAAATATGAAAAATATAAAATAGAAAAAAAAACTCACAAACCATAATGAACATAAGATATCATATAGAAAATCATTATGGGAGAAAAACCAACTAGAAGGTGGGGCTTATATGCTCTCTCTTTCTTTGAATGGAAATGGATGCAAGTAAAAAGGAGTGAGACTTGTGGCCCTTGGGCTACTACAATAAAAAAACCCCTCCATTTTCTCTCTCCCTATCCACTCTCAAATACCCTTCTCATTTATGGAACAAAATTCACATGAATAGAATGGAACCCCTTTTTCTCCTAGTGGCATTGTTATAACACAACCCGATAGCCTATTAGTTGTTAATATTCACTCCAACTCTCAACTAGATTCACAATATTGTCTCTTATAGAATATTATTCACTATAATCACATGGATAGCCTATTTTCCTTCAATAATTGGGGATAATATGGCATCCTCTCAAATCATGGTTGTCAAAACAAGAAGTTCAATTTCTGAGTGGAATAACTTTTGCATACAGACTCCTTTTGAGGTATTTCTTATGTCATTGGAAAGTATATATGCATATAATAGTAATATGGGGTTATATATTTGAGAAATAAATCCCCCCCCCCCCCCCCAAAAAAAAATATTTATTCTAATGCCTATAATTTCTTCAGGGAGGTTTTAGACCCCAATTTGCCAAACTAGGACCCACTGGTAAAAATGGTTTTGTGAGTTTATTCCTCCAATGTTTCCACTATGAAAGCATAAAGGAATATGATATATAATATATGATCCAATTTGAATCACACCTCCCCATTTCATGAGGCTTTTGGTCCCAAAAATATTTTACTAAATCAAGTGAAGAAAATTTTCCTCTACCTTCTCCCTAAAGCACCATTTAAACTTGCTTGGAAGCTATAATTTTAACCCAATCTGCCAAAGGTCTTCGTGGTGAAGTAAAATTATGAGTGAGGACACAAACACATCCTCTAGCTCGATAATGGGTCTATCCACAACTGATACATTCTATGGAAGATTTCGTTAGGTTAGAACCAATTAAGAGGGCCTAGCTATTAGTACACTTATTCCATTTGATGATGACCTTGCTTGCTCACTCCAACGATCTCTCGTTTCCTTCTTCGAACACCTAAAACAATTAAACAACAACAAACAACAACCACGATAATAGACAAATTGTAATTCAACCTACTTAACAAGTCAAGGAACATTAAGCCATAAACATGTAATATGACACATTATGTAGGAAATCAATCGATAGTTGCATATATATTGAATCAAGAAGAGATTACAACCATTGTCTTGATGTTGTCGTTCTCCTTCGAAAAACCGGGTTCCCAGACACTTCCATTAGCTTTCCTTGATGGCCTCAACAATGATAGTTTTAAGGCTCTTCCCTTTAGACTTCACACTAAAACAAATTCACACTTCTCCCTCACACAACTGGAGAGCTACAACTATGAATTTATTTTTGTTTACTCCAAAATTAATTAGCACTAGCACACCAACATTAACATTAGCTTGTGGTTGGGAAAAATGGAGGTTTATATAGCATGAATGGATGGGAGATGGATCCTCTTCTCATGGGAGAAGTTCTTATCTCTTGAGGTAGTTCCATCCTTATAGGGGAAAGGAGCCCAAAATGACATCATTGACCCCATCTAGCCAAACCATTGACCAAAATTTAGTTAAGAAGCCTCTAGAGCTGGAAGTTTTGGCTCCTTACTTAAAAAACTTTTTGTAAGAGGATTGACACGATTGGAACAAAGCTCAATTGCTCCGGTCGCTGCTAGGGATAGTGTTAATCCCTGCATATCGGCATGAGGAGGACAAGGGTCATTAGCGCCAGTCTTGTAAACTAGGAAAAACATAAGATTTTGGGGAAATGGTGAAAAATGGAATTGTTTTGCTCATGAAGAGGGACACAATGGGAGTTTCTTCATGAAGGGAAAGCATGTAGGGTTCAATGTAGAGGTCCTCCAGGATCAAGGAACAAGGAGTACAAGGATAGTGACAAAATGTTGTGTAATATATGCCCCCTAAAGCGTGAAGGACGAACTAGAGTGAGGGATGAAATGATTTATGAATCAGTGCGGGGAACTGGAGTCTGTCGTTGAAAAACATGAAAGCAAGTACAAATACATATACATAAATGAAAAATATGTCAAATGATACATGAATCATTTCCTGGATGCAACCATCCAGAGAATGATCATGTAAATGGATCTAAGTATGGGCATAACCATCCTATAAAGAGGATCATATCGAAACCAAGGTATGGTCACATCCATCCATTAATGAGAAGGATCACATATGAGAACTCATGGTATGGTCGCAACCATCCATCTGAAAGAGACATGTATATCAACATAATCATGTCACATCATTGTGCTACTTGGACCTTTGTGATCTAAGCCCAGGTTCTTACACTCCAACACTACCCAATCAAAGTACAAATTCTAACATGTGAAGAGATGTGTTGACGTCAAACATGCTAGAAAGTCACTTGATTACCAGTCAATGATGTAAACTGTTAACAAGCATAAGAGAAACCACCAACAATGACAATGGTCCTCAAGGTACTATCATCACAATCCACGGAATGTGAATAGAGGAACTGAAGTCAAACACCCATGGAATCACTCGATCGAAAGCCAATGATGTGAACTTGTCATCGAGTGCGAAAAACTTCCATTAGGGCATGCAAGCTCTAAGGTACTGGAAGGGAGTCTCTTGGTCAAATTTCTTGATAATGAGTTGAAGTCGATAGGAAGTGATTGTGTCTAAGGAGGGCCATAATGTATCCCACATTGTTATATACCTAGGGGGGTAATATGGGGTACCGAGGGAGGTACCCAAGGTAATAATGTAATAATAGGATGGGCCATAGTAATAAATAAGGTGGTTAACCCATGTCATGTAAGGAACCACAAGTAGTTAATAATAATGTAAGGGGCCCATGGTATTAGTTGATGGTATGAGGAAACCATGGTAATGATGCATGGTATTGTATGTATGAGGCCTATATAGAGGCTAGAGACTCCACATGGAGAGATATGAAGAGAAGTATTCTTGTATGAACAAGCATATGGCTTGTGGAGTATTCTCCTTCCTTAAGGAGTGAATGTATGGTGTTGCCCTACCTTAAGGGTTTGATCAATAAAGAATCATTTAATATCATTTATGGGTTTATTTGCATTGTCTTATACTTTCATATCAGATCTATAATATTCTTGGGTTAGATATACAACAAGTGGTATCAGAGCACTTTCTTGGGCACAAAAGTGGAATTTTTTTTTACTTTTTGCAGGATTTCAAGGGCGGCGAGTTTGCAGATCAGATCTGTACATTTTGGTTCAAGATCTACAAAATCTGATTGCAGATCTGTATTCCTTTTGAAAAAATAGCCGATTTCAAAAAAAAATCGGTCAAATCGGAGTCCGGATGAAGGAAATATCGCTGATCTAAATCAGTAGGGTTGGAGACAATTTTTCGGGGCAGCGAATTTGCGGCACAGATCTAGACGTCCTGGTGCAAGATCTACAAGATCTAATTGTAGATCTGGAATCTTTGTGAAAAAACACCTAAATTCAAAAAAAAATCAGTCGAATCGGAGTCCGGATGAGGGAGATATCGCTGATTTAAAATCAGCACTTTTTGGGTGACGGCGGGAGAGTAGCAGTGCAGATCTGAAATTCCAATGCCTAAATCAGGATTTCTATCACATGGGCAGATGCAGAATGGTTGTTCCATTTCCAAAAACAGGTTATAATAGATATTCTGAGCAATATTGACGAAACTGTGACATTTTCAAATTTTCGCCAAGTAAGTGAATTTTTTCAAACCTTCATAGCGACTCTACAATTTACCGGGAAAGATGAGGGTCCTACTATTGAAGAACTCATAAAGGGAAAAAAGAGTATATTTGGGACACATTGGAGGGATAAAGTGTGGTTTAGTTTAACAGATGAGGCTGCCAAATGGTGGTGGAAATCACTTGACCACAAGCAGTTGACCAAACTTTCAGATGCAGAATTTGAAAAAGTCCTTTTAGACAAATGGTCTCAGGCTAGAAAAAAGGAGAATGAGACATATAAGGGGTTAATTGCTACGGGTATCTCCTTACTGCAGGTTCATGGATTGATTCAGAAAGAGAAGATCATTGTTTCTATCAATCCTAATGGTAAACATAATTTCATCAATGTTAAATTGGCAAAAAAATTGCAAGTTCCAACAAAAAACATTGAAAATACATAGGTTGATGATAAGGATGTTGAAATTTATAAGGATTTGAAACTTTCTATGGATAAGTATGTGTTTCATGGTGATTTTTATGCTTCTGATATGGATAACATAGATGTTGTTTTGGGATACCCTTGGATGGAATCAGTAGGTACTATCAATATTAATGTACAGAAGAAATTCCTGAAGCTCTGGTATAAAAAGAAGAAAATTATATTACAGGATATTTCAATTAATAAACAGATAGAGTCCAAGGAGGCTGAAGCAGAAGATGTTCCAGGGTCTGACATATCAGATGATGAGCAGTTGATGGTCGACAATCAGACACAAACAGAGGCTGAAGAAGGAAAGGTTACAGGTGATGATACATCAGAGGAGGGCTCAGTGGTTGAAGTCATACTGGAAAAGAAGACACCACAACAGGCACCTCAGCATGGTGAATTAAAGAAGAAGACACTGTGGGTTAAAACTTCAACATATCATCACCCACATCACCCCACAAGACAACCATCAAGATGGCAACCAGTTAGTCACAAGGACAACAACCCCCACAAGAGAGATAGGGAGAAGCGGAGATCCACCTACTACACACAGAAGAGCTACCACGGTCAACTTCCATCTCAAGCGAGTGAGGCACCAGCGAGATCGAGGGTTCACCTTTCTCTTGGATGGCTAAATGCACGTGCATGGCATCAGTGGACTACTCTTTTGAGTAGATCTTATTATTTTTGTTTTTCCCATGTTTCGGGGACGAAACATGCTAAGGGGGGTGGAATGTTATATACCTAGGGGGGGTAATATGGGGTATCGAGGGAGGTACCCAAGGTAATAATGTAATAATGGGATGGGCCATAGTAATAAATAAGGTGGTTAACCCATGTCATGTAAGGGACCACAAGTAGTTAATAATAATGTAAGGGGCCCATGGTATTAGTTGATGGTATGAGGAAACCATGGTAATGATGCATGGTATTGTATGTATGAGGCCTATATAGAGGCTGGAGACTCCACATGGAGGGACATGAAGAGAAGTGTTCTTGTATGAACAAGCATATGGCTTGTGGAGTATTCTCCTTCCTTAAGGAGTGAATGTATGGTGTTGCCCTACCTTAAGGGTTTGATCAATAAAGAATCATTTCATATCATTTCTGGGTTTATTTGCATTGTCTTATACTTTCATATCAGATCTATAGTATTCTTGGGTTAGATCTACAACACACATCATCGACACAGGACAAAGGGATGAAAAATGATTTTGGATGATGTAGAGAATCAAAGGTAAGTGTAACTACAGAAGGACAACCCTTGAACATATTGGTGACACAACTATAAGTTTGGCAGCTTTTGGATCCATAGGATCAATGGTCATGACAACGTGAAAGAGATCAAATGGAAGGAAAAAATGAATGGCCCAAGCCAGGAAGGTTGATGATACAAAGGAGGATATCCCAACCTGACACGAAGTAGAAAGTGTCATGTTCAAGAGTGAGCTGCTGACACAACTCATTATATTTCCAAATTCCCCCCCACCATTTCTGGAAAGTACCCCAATTATTTTTTAATTGCAATCTTGAAGGGGATAGCATATTCTTGAACTATAAGTTCATCCTTTGGACTAATCCAACCTAGTAAGTTTAACGAGCCATAGGAAGGAGAAGCTCATGTTCATCATGGTGACAAATCCGATGTCATTTAATATTTTAACGAGTCCGACAAAGGTGTAACTTGGTATCTTTTTCATGTTTAGAGAGTTTGAAAAATATAGAAAAGAAAATTCCACATGGCCCCTTTTTGTACATTTATGTCTCTTGAGCCCGAAAAAGTTTAAAATGATACTTGAGAGAACTGCTTGACCATTTTAGTAAAGGAGTACCTTTTTCATAAATAGTGCATCCCAACCTGATCCAATATGTTTCGCATCCATTAATGAGTTCGAAATGAAAAGAGCTCGGCTATCTTTTTGCTTTTAAAGGGTCAAGAAAGAGTTGGAAAGTAGACCCCATATTTTATTTTCTTTTACGAGTCAAAAGGGAAAAATACTGGACAATCTTTTCATATGTGTTTTATGAGTCAAGAAAAGAGATGAAATGTGATTCGACAACATCGTCGAACATACATCACTTGTTGCTACGCAAAAAGGTAAACTGCATTATCCAATTCTTGAGGAAAAATAGGTCAAAATATTTACAAAACCTAATATTTCATGAAAAACTAAATAAAAGGGAGGAAAAGTAAATATTTTTTACCATTTACTATTTTACCTTGTTATGAAAGACTTTTTACTCACTTTTGCCCTAATTATTTCGAAGCATATTGTGGGAGAAATGGGAGGTCATTCGTTGAGCTGCTAGTTATAGGTAAGAGACAGACCCCTAAGCTTCATTTTCATACCACTTATTCCTGTTTTTAACCATTTTTTGGATTTTTGAGGGAGGATTTTTGAAAAAACAATTGTCCTCGGTCAGCGTGACTTCCGGGCACAGAATCATACCAGATGAGGGTAATTAAAACAACCTATCACACCATTGGCACAACTTTTTTTAAAACAAGAATTTTGGTGCCATGAATAGGGAAAAAATCAATTTCCCCTCAAAACCACCATTAGAATTTGAAATTTATGGGCCAAAAATGATTATTGACTTGAATATATGGTTTCTGTAGGAAAGAATCATTGAAAATGGTAGACTGGAAAGAACGTGAGCATGAGGATGTGGACACTCAGGCACTAAATGATCAAAATTTCCTGAATTCTTTGAGGGACTGTGGGCTCCTCAAATTATTTCTCACACCAAGGATGTGGGCCCAATCTGAGATGCTTTGGTACCTACTAGTCTCTAGGACATAAATCAGGAATATTTGTCATTGGTGACTAGGAGCTGGAGTTAGAAACTTTAGACATATATTTCATCACAGGACTATCCCAGAGAGGGGAACCAGTCAACTTATATGGGCCACGATTGATTGGGGCAAGCATATCCATGTTGCTTGCTAAACGTTGCCCTGAAGCCCTCAAATCTAAGAGTGGCAAGATTGAGATTGCCAACACCTGAGATTTGACACTTAGAGTGCTAGTTTGACTATCAACAGAGTGGCAAGGTCCTAGGCAGTGCATGAGACTAACAAGTCAAAATTCCTATATGCCATCGAGTGCACAACATGGACAATCTTCAATTGGGCGGAAGCCATGAAGATCAACATAAAATGCTAGCTGAATAAAGCTAAGGTGGGGAATCTGAAGCAATTTTTCTTCGGATCCGTACTAGTGACCTTTTTCTTGGAACGGGTGTCATTGTTCTAGTACCAATTGGCTGAGGTAGATCCTCCCATACCACACAACCCATGGATGGCCTGCTGGAGTCATTTGATGTGCAGGATCACTGGAGGCCAACACATGTCATATAGGTCTACCTTCTTTTCATGGCTACGATGACAAATGATCATCATGGAGGATAGGCCATATAGTGGCACTGATTTTTGTGGAGATCCAGACATGCCGCTACTTGATGGAGAGGATATTGACGATGAAGATAAAAATCATTTTTTTAATTTTGTGATTTTTTAATTGTTTTTTATATATGTGTTTATAACATTTCGCTTTGTTAATGCAGATGTTGGACCAAAGTGTCCTGTTGGGATGTCCCCAATAGCCAAGTGCATCGTCTACTAGTTTGATGTTGTCTCTCCTTATCAGGAGGGGAGTGAAAATGAGGAGGAGATTGCGAGGAACCTTGAGGGGTCAACTTGTGGTATTCCAAAGTATGCTCCAGTGGGAGACATTCCTCGCTAGTACTAGAGACACACAGTGGGAGACTCGGATCGGATTCACTAATTGTTGACTCCTGTTGCACAAGCCGTATCATGCTACGATGATCACCATGATGATTAGTTCCTAGGTCCAGCATTTACATTTTTGAGGCCTACGTGCCACATATATAAGAGGCCTGTCAGTCGCCGATGTTATTTTGGAAACACATTATTTTTTTGGGTTCTAATGTATCAAACATTAACACCATATGTATATATATATATATATATATACACTGTATTTTATTTCTTACTATGGTACAAATGATTTCTTTTATCTTTTCACATGTTTCGTAAATGTCTATCCAACACATAATTAGCTAATGCATCTATCAATGTATTCATGCATCTAGGAATGTGATGATATGTAATATAATCAAAATTCCTTGCCAGTAGACGAATATGGAGATACATCCTCAATATCTGAGGGTTTCTGACAAAATATTGCTCATTGAGTTGAAGGACGATAAGCTGTGAATCCATGTTGACAACCAACTCTCAAATGTCAAGAGCAATGGCTTCTGAAAATAGTTTGACGACCACATTGTATTCAGAAATGTTGTTAGTTGTGCGACCTAAAAAAATACGTTGAATATCAATCAACTCACCATGGGGGTCATAAATAGCCCACGCCATGGATGATAGGTTCTGGGTACTATTGCAGACACCGTTAGCAAAACTAATGTGGGGAGTCACAGAAATCTGCAAAGTAAGGAAAACATAGTAAACAAGAAAGTTGTTTGAAAACTAACACACCAAATCACATTGCAAAAAAGTGAATGACACACTAATGTACACAAGTAACCATGCAAGATTACCTAAGCATAGTACTTCTTGAGGTAAATCTCGTTTTGAGGCTTGTCCAGAGGATTTCCTTCATAATCAATAAGCTCATAGGCCCCTTTTTGAAAAACACGTTTCATAATTTAGGCCCATGCCACATGGGCTCGAACTTTCCTACCCCTAGCTTATCATTAGCTTGGTCGTATAGTAGAACCAAATCACCCTCAGAGAATGCGTGGGAGGAAACTGACTGATCAAAGTGGGACTTGACTTGTTTCTTTTGTGCTTCAATAACCAAAGCAGCGAGGTCTCATCCAGTCATTCTAAATATAAGAGATGCTCTTCTTGAGGTGATGTTTTGGGGAGAATTGCGACAACTAGCTTGAGTTAAGGAATCTCGCATTCAATCAACTATGTTGCTTCCAGACCATACACAAACTAGAATGGTGTGAAACCAGTTGCATCTTTGGTCGCAGTTTGGTAAGCCCACAGAGCTGAAAATAGCATGAGATTCCAATATGACTTGTGCATCCAAATAATACGCTAAAGCATTGTAACCAAAACCTTGTTCATAGCTTCAACTTGTCCATTGGCCTAAGGGTAATATGGGGTTGAACCATCGTGGTGCAAAACCAACGCGGAAGTCAACTCAGCCATCATGTAATCTCTGAAATGGGATCCATGGTCTATGACAATGGCTTAAGGTATGTTGAGCCTGGAAATAACATGATTGAAAAGGAATTGAGCCACTATTTTATCATCTATAGAGTATGTAGGCATCATTTCAGCCCATTTGGTGAAATAATCCACAACAACGATAATATATCCATGCCCCCCGGTCGAGTGAGGGTTACATGTCATATAGTTGATGCCCCATTTGGAAAATGGACCAACGGTAATGATGGGGTGTAGGTGAGTGGGTGGGGCATGCATCTTGTGTTAGTAAATTTGGCACACATGGCACTTGCGAACAACAAGGATGCAGTCCTTAAAAATGGATGGCTAGAAATAACCAACGCAAAGGATTTTTTGAGCAGTAGCATAACTAGACATATGACCACCACATACCCCGGAGTGGCAGTCATTGGGAACTATCTGATCCTCCTCTAGAGTAAGGCATCAGAGAAGAACTAAATCGACACTTACATGGTATAAAGTATCACCAATAATACGGTAGGGTTGGGAGTGATGCTGAGTCTATCGAGGATCATCCTTTGTCAATGTGGACAGGAATGTGGATGTTTGGAGATACATGATGATATCATTGTACCATAGGTCAAGGGTGTTAATCAGGAAAAGAGTCTCATCTAGTAGCTGTTCATCTACACTAGAAGGGAGAGACATAGAAGGAAGGGAACAAATGAACTCAACGAAAACTAGTGACTTCTTAGATTTGGTAGTAGTAAATACCAAATCGAATTCTTGCAGGATGACGATCCATTTAGAATTCCCGCCCCCCAGTAACTGATGAGTCAGGATGTAGGTCATGGGGTTGCATTTAGAAATCATAGTTGTAATGTGTAAGAGAATGTAGTGCCAAAAGCGTTGAAGAGCCTAGACGACAGCCAAAGCCAACTTCTTGACATGGTCATAACACGTTTATATGTCGAGGAGATTACGACTAAGGTAGTAGATCACATATTTGTTGCCTTCGTCATCGTCTTGGACCAAGATCATAGAAATGGTGCTAGGGGTTGCAGCTAGGTAAAGGAAGTAATATCGATGATAATCCAAGGGATGCAACAAAGGAGCATTTACAAGGACAACCTTGAGATTATCAAAATATTTTTGGGCAACCACATCCCAGGAAAAGGGAGTTCCTTTCTTGAGAAACCGAGTAAATCCTGTAGCTAGCCCAACATAATTGGGTATAAAACGACAGAGAAAAATTTCCTTTCCTTGCAAGCTCTGGAGTTGGTGCAATGAATATGGAGGGGGTAAATTTACAATGGCCTTGACTTTAAGCGGATCAAGGTGAATACCATCATTGGAAATGATAAAGTTGAGGAGTCGTTTGAATTCTACGCAACAAACACATTTATGCGGGTGTAACCAAATGTTGTAGTGTCTACAACGAAGAAAAATCTACCAACGATGCTTATGGTGATCTTGGCGCTTACGCGAATCAGCGATAATGTCATCCAAGTAAGGTTGGATAATGTTGCGAGTATTGTGAAATGCATAGGATATTGCTCTCTAAAATGTAGCCCCAACATTTTTAAGGCTAAAAGGGATATTTTTGTACGTGAATGTACCCCATGGATAGATAAAAGTTGTCTTTTCTTGATCATTTAGTGCAATTTTAATCTAGTTGTATCTAGAAAAACCATCCATAAAATAAAAAATTTCGCTCCAAACACATTCATCAATGATCTGATCAATGAAGGGAGTAGGGTAGTTATCCTTAGGACAGACACGATTTAGATCACGATAATCAACGCAAACATGAATCATGCCTTTTTTTTTGTCACCGGGACAGTATTTGACACCCAATCTATTAGAGGGATGGGATAGATGAATCCAACTTTGAGAAGTTTTTGAACTTCACCCTTGATAGTGGCGACCTTCCTAGGGTGCACTTGGCAGAGACATTGGCGAACAGGCTTCACGTGAGGATACGTTGGTATTTCATGCACAACAATGCTAGGATCGATGTCAAGCATTTATTCGTAGGACCACAAACACATCACTAAATTCTTGAAACAGACGAGCATAGGTCTTGATCTCATCTGGAGAACAAGTTACCCCGATATGGACATGTTCAATGATACCAAGCTTGATAGAAATATTAATCGGCATCATTTGGGTAATATTACCTAGATTTCCTTCTGACCATACTTCATGAGTCATGATCGGTGGTGGAAGTAGGAGGGAATGAAATGGAGAAGAGAACTCTTCGAGATTGGTAGACATGACCACTGGGCGAGGCATGAATGAGGAACAATGATGATTATTGTTGCAAGGCATTCCTTGAGAGACACTACTTCCATGATACCTTCGTCAGCAAGAAATGTCTTGGCTAAGGGATCAAGATATTCCAAAGCGTCAAGCCATGGGGATTGAGAATACGCATCAAGAGATGTCTTTGAAACAGAAGAATCAGAGGATGCAGAACTTGAGGCCGAAACAATTTCCACGTAATTGATTTACGTAGGACTGAGTGGCACAACCTTTCCACAAGTATCAACAAGATCTAGTGAAGGTATGACCCAAGGGTCATATTTGACTGAGATCATGTTGACAGAGACAACATGAGGAGGCGAGAGCAAAAAAAGTCCCATTAAGGAAAATCTTTAAAAAGACCTTCCCACACACTCTCATAGGGAGCACCAGTGTGCTTGATGTATGGAACATTGCCCTCTGAGGAGGAAGAGGCAAATAAGGACAACTGGTCGACAGTGACAATATTCCCTTGATGGGGAAAATGAATCATGCGGAATAAGGAGGAGGCTACAATATGCATGGCATGGGTCCAGCTTCAACCAAGTAGAAGATTATAATTGAGATTAGCGTCAACAATATCTACCTCGACTTGTATTGTCTTTCCCTCCAGAGTAATGGTAAGGTTAGGTAAGACACCAAAGGGTCACAAATCATGCCCATTGAAAGCTTCCAAAGTGTTCAGGGATTGGTTCAAAGTAGGAGAACCAATGGCCTTCTAGCATGCGATTGACATGATGTAGGTGGAATTACCTTCATCATGACAATCCTGTGGATGGACTTCTCATTGATGATTACCTAAATGAGAAAGGAAATATAATGAGGCATGCGTGGAACATGGTTCTCTAGATCAAAACATATCAAATTGGAATCAGTAGGATCAATACCCCCAATAGCCAAAAACAAAGATTTCCACTGTGATGGGCAACTTTGGAGCACCTTGAGAGCTGACATAGCTAACGGTGCCTAAACCAAATCCTCAACAAAATTATAGTGTTGGGCAGCTCGTGTGTTGGGATTGTATGAGGATTTCCTTAGCACACCTTGAGAGGGTGGCTATATAGCAGAAACAGGGTTAGGGCGCTTGATATGAAGAGGGCCAGAACTTGGGGCAAAAGAAGAAGGGGTGGCTTCTTTCTCTCTCCTGGTTGTCGAAGCAGGAGTTTGGTAATCTTTTGATCTAGTAGCTACATTAATAGGCATACTCATCATGAACACTTGAGATCCTGAGGAAGCATAGGATTGAGGTTGGTCTACCATTTGGGTCTGTTGAGATGGAAATGGTTCTTTTAGGAAAATTGGGGTCCCTTTGAGAAAATGACTAACTTTAAATTGTCAGGGGGAATCCTTAGTATAGTGATCCTCCTTGCAAATGAGGCAGGGATACTTAGGTTTCCATTGTGAAGACTCACCAGCAGACGATTTAGGAGGACCCTATTTTGGGGCATCGACTTTACCCTTGCCTTTTCCTTTCTTCTTACCTTTCAAGGATTAGTTTGCTGTGGTAGACTGGATAGCGTGGGCCTATGAGGTTTTACCAGGGCTAGGTGGATTCTGGGAGGAACTATTGGAGACAGTGTTTGAGACTCACTTTTGTTTGGAAGAAGATTTAGCAGGTGTCTGGACAATGAACCAATGACTCCATCAACAGGAGGTGTAGCCTACAACTTCAATGCTGTGGGATCAAATGATGGCCGTAGAGCATTGGGTAATAATCATACAAAGTGATAGACTAAGAGTAAACTAGATCCAAGTACTGGGCATGAGCAATGGCTTGTTCTTCAATAACGCACCCACCTGCAGCTATGTTGCGAGCTATCGGAGCTGTGAATGACTTAGTGAACCATTTAGTGAGCAGCTGATCAACAATCTCAAATTTGATTAGAGATGTGTGTCGCAGTATCTTGCTTAAACGATGTGAGAAAATAGGTGTCAGTTTCATAGCGAACTGACAGCTGAAAATGTGTGAGGAAAGCCATGCCTAAAGAGTTAAAGTCATGGTAAGTACTTCAAGGAAGCTCGATGTACCACTTGGCTACAACACCTATGAGGGTTCATTGGAAAATATGGAGACAAATGAAATCATCAATGTACAAATTCTCAGAGCACCAGAGGTGATATGTAATCACGTGGACTTGAGGATCTTCTTTTGCTTTCCCATCGAACTTAGGACAATCACTCAGGATCTTGGATGAAACCAAAGGCCAGTATGGTGAATGAAGAATTGGATCATTCATAAGGCAAGACACATTTGGCAACTCTATTGTGGTCAAGAATGGAAATTGAGTATTAAAAGGCATTGAAGGTCAGTAAGCGGGTCCAATCGGAGGAACCCATCCCTACTGGTAAGGATTTTGGCCCCACAGTGGGGGATTTTGGCCATATGGCGTTTGATTCTACCCCCATTGTGGGTTACCTTGCCCATAGGGAGGATTTTGACCTTGAATACCTTGGAACGGTCCATTCATAGGTTGCTAAGAAGAAGCGTATTGGTTAAGAGGCTGTTGAGCCTATTGACCTTGGACATATGGTTATTGTACCTGTTTTCCCTAAACATACGGGTGGTGAATTTGTTGCCATTGAATAAGAGAATTTTGGATCTAGTGTCCTTGAGCATAAGGATTGTACACTTGTTTCCCTTGGATATAGGGATTATGTACTTGCTACCCTTGGCCAAAAGGATTCTGGACTTGTTGACCTAGGAAATTAGGGTTCTGTACCTGTTGCCCTTGGCTAAAAGGATTCCGAACCTGTTGACCTAGGACATTAGGATTTTGGACCTGCTGTTGCAGGACTTGACCCTAGCCTTGCCGTTGCAAGGGTTGACCCTGATGATATGTATATAAGGGTTGCTCCTGCCTGGGTTGGTTTTGCAGCTACAAGGGTTGGTCTTATGGCTACAAAAGTTGGCCCTGGGGCTACTGACGTTGGCCCTATGAAGACATGGGCTGGGAGGTTTGTGGAGCATACTGCATATACTGCTTCACAGTTTCCTACAACAGTTGCGAGGATTTCCCCTGCGATTGTTGCAGTTGACCTTGCTGTGGGATCATTTTCCCTTGTGGTTGTGTGGATGACCCTTGCTACAACAAAGGTTGTCCTTGTTATTGCAAGGGTACTTGAACAGTGCCCAAAATATATACGAATTGAATCTGGCCGTAGCCACCCTGGAAATTGGATGATCCAGGCTGAATGTACCCATACTGAAGGATGTAAGGCAGATTAACCATTCCTTGAGAACCATATGGAACATAAGGAGTTTGGTATTGGACCCGAGCCTCATAAGGCTCCTGATATTGGACATTGCTTGACCCAGATGGAGCAATGGATTTTGAACTTGTTGGTATTAGATGTTGCTCGATCCAGCAGGACGAACAGGGTTTTGAATAATGCCAGAAGAAGGTTGGTTCATACCAAGCATGTGAGCTTGTGAGCCACTCACATTGGTGGTGCCTGATACCATAGAAACATTTAGATTCTACGCCCTAAGTGTTGGCACAAGTTGGCCACTGACTAGAGGGATTGAGGAACGAACAGAGACCACCAGCTAAACTAGATGGGTAACTGGGACAAACGATACAATAGGGTTTGGAATGGTGGGTTGCACCATGACTGAAGTAACGACCTTTTGGGAGGTCAAGTTCACAATGAACGGACCTATAGTAGGCATGGTGCCAGATGCCCAAATAGGGTTATGGTAAAGTGATGAGGCACTAGGTGTACCTGAAACCAATTGTGCCAAGGATATATAATTAGATGGCAATCCTTGATGCACACTGATGGGAACGCTTCCTATATAAGGGAAACCTTTAGGAGGAAAAGGAGTTCTTCCTCCTTGATAGTGTGTATAGTAGAAACTTCTGACTCATCCAAAGAGGTGATTGGAGCATCGCCTTCAGGTTCCATATTTGGGAACAAATAATGACAGATGATCGAAGTGGTATGAGGGGATAATTCCAAAGGAACACCCAGCTGATTGTACGTACTGTACAGACACTGCGATGATATCACAATAGGTTTGAACAAAGGATTCAAAGGATAGATAACCATTCCAAGCTAATCGTGAGTGGTCAGTGAACTTTCAAGAGTTTGAATGGGATTGTCCAGAGATTCCAAGCCAAAATCAGCAGGTGACCTAGTATTTGAAGTGGGCGGAGGACGAGATGACAAAGGTTGAATTCTCAATACAATTCCGAGTTCAACACCTTGGTCCTTGAGTGACTTTGGTAATTCAGGAATTGGCTCCTCATGCAATCCTTTAGATGGAGAAGAGGAAGAGGAGCTAGGTGAACCAGATGGTTCAACCATGATGACCTTGTCTTAGTTAATAGGAAAAGAGAGAGATGAACTTCAAGGCTTTAAAATTTTCTTTAAGGGAAACTCATGATTTGGTCTAGAAAGACTAAGAGGATGTTATAAGATTGTGGGAAATCAATTTATTAAGACACATAAATAGACTGGTGCTCTTTTATGTTTTAAGAGTCGAGAAAGAAACAAAGATGACTCTATTACTTTTGATTGTAAACGAGCTTGAAAGGACAAGCACTTGAATGATATTTTAAGTTCAATGAGTCCAAAAGGATCAAATGACTACTCTGGATGGTCTAGGTAAAAATAATTACCAGGCAACTGTCAACTGCAGAATACCTCCTAGTGAACCAAGAAATACGGGTAGGAAATCTCCCTAAATGTTGTGTTCGATGGATCACGTTTGCAAGGCGACCGACTCGACTTCCTATGGATAAAGGATTGCAGCCTAGAGGGGGTCTCTTGTTATATACTCAATATAACGGGGAGCATAAGTTCGTACTAGCATTTTCTAGTGCCGAACCTAATGACAGTTGCTAGGTTTAAAGACGCTGAAACACATCTCTAGCCTAGGCCTTCTAGATGTGATTGTTAGATTTCAAATGCACCTTAGGTTAATTGAGTTCGTTTTAAAGTTTATCTTGAGTTATGTCTTAGTTTTCAGGCCTTAGCGATGTGACTCGAAAATCCCTAAATGCAACTAAATGAGAAAAGACCCTTTCAATTCAATGAATCATTTACAATAGAGAGGGTAGAAAACAAAAAATCAAATTCGAACAACCAAGAAACTGAAAGCAAAATGATTTTTCACTACTTCACTTTTTGAGAAAATAAACTAATGAAAAATACATTCCAATTCCTAATTCCTGACAAGTACATTTCTAACAATCCTTTCAAAAGCAAAGAGATTTCTTCTTCTTTTCAAATGGCAATGCAATCCTAGTCTTCTTTGATGCTAACTACCATAGCATATTGATGCAGCAAACTAGAATTTCATACTTTTCACGAAACGAAGAAATGAATTTTCTGCATACAACACTTGGATGAAAAAGTTTTCGAGACAATTAGCTCTTCAAGCAAATGAAAACATGAAAAGAGAAACACTTTCAGATTAATGAAACAATGACTTTACCAAAAACAAGGCAAGCAATGTGATCCATGCCAGAAAAGAAACGTTTAGACAAGTAAACAAAAACTTTTCAAACTTGTGTAATGGGGGTGAAAGCCGTAACAGGACCGTAAATGAAATTCAAGGAGTAAGTACACCAACAACTCAACTCACTGAGTTCACAATCAGCTAAATGCATGAAAATCTAGATGGCCTAGTGCCACTAACCATCCAATGACCCATGAAATCAAGTGGAAAAGTTACAAATCAACAAGCAAACAACCAAATGAAAAGAAACTTCCTAGTGAGGGAGAAAATGGTCTAAAAGGCTTACGGGGTTGAAATCATGAGAGAAAAATACACTGGCCAAGATTTGGGACAAACCCTAATCTTCACTTACAAGCATCGGCATGACTACCTAACTAACAACAAGTGCCAAAAGGGGGTCAATGCGACTGTTTCTCAGCATGTCATGTTGATTGGTGTGACTGTTAGCAAATTAAGCGTGTTGAGTGAGGAATCTAAGAAAAAAATAAAAAGAAAATAAAACTGTGACCCAAATTGCTACTATGAATTTCAAACTTAGACCAGTAAGCAAAGGAAAATAAATAGAACCAAGGGGAAAAAGTGGAACTAGAAAAGTTCACACAAAACCATGAAATCCCAAACAAGCAAATAGAAGGATTGGTATCCCCAATATGGTCGCTAATTTGTGGTGAAGTAAAATTATTGGTGCAAACACAAAAAATTCCTCTAGTCCGATAATGGGTCTAGCCACAACCGATACATTCTATGGAAGATTTCCTTAGGTTAGAACTAATTAAGAGGGCCTACCACTTAGTATGCTTATTCTGTTTGATGATCGCATTGCTTGCTCGCTCCAGCTATCTCTCATTTCCTTCTTCGAACACCTGAAACAACTAAACAATAGTGAACAACAACCATGATAATAGACAAATAATAATTCAACCTACTGAAAAAGTCAAGAAGCATTAAGCCATAAACATGTAATATGACACATTATGTAGGAAATTAATCAATAGTTGCATATATATTGAATCAAGAAGAGATTATAACCATTGTCTTGACATTTCCATTCTCCTTCGACAAAACCAGGTTCCCACACACTTCCATTAGAATTTAATGATGGCCTCAACAATGATAGTTTTAAGGCTCTTCCCTTTATACTTCACACTAAACCAAATTCACACTTCTCCCTCACACAACTAGAGAGCTACAACTATGAATAGCTTGTTGTTTACTCCAAACTTAATTAGCACTAGCACACCAACATTAACACTAGCTTGTGCTTGGGAAAAATGGAGGTTTATATAGCATGAATGGATGGGAGATGGATCCTCTTCTCATGGGATAAGGTCTTATCTCTTGATGTAGTTCCATCCTTATAGGGGAAAGGAGCCCAAATTGACATCCCTGACCCCATTTAGCAAAACCATTTACCAGACTCCCATTACGAAGCTTCTAGAGTTGGAAGCTTCAGATCTTTATTTAAAAAACTTTCCATAAGAGGATCAAAGCAACTAGAAAAAATCTCAGCCACTCCAGTCGGTGCTAGGGATAGTGTTAATCCCTACATATCGGCATGAGGAGGATAAGGGCCATTAGCGCCGATGTTGTAAACTAGGAAAAACAGAAGATTTTCAGGAAATGGTGCTAGAAATGAAACATTTAGACAAGTAAACAAAAACTTTTCAAACTTGTGTAATGGGGGTGAAAGCCGTAACAGGACCATAAATGAAATGCAAGGAGTAAGTACACCAACAACTCAACTCACTAAGTTCACAATCAGCTAAACGCATGAAAATCTAGATGGCCTAGTGCCACTAACCATCCAATGACCCATGAAATCAAGCGGAAAAGTTACAAATCTACAAGCAAACAAAAAAATGAAAAGAAACTTTCTAGTGAGGGAGAAAATGGTCTAAAAGGCTTACGGGTTGAAATCATGAGAGAAAAATACACCCGCCAAGATTTGGGACAAACCCTAATCTTCACTTACAAGCATCGGCATGACTACCTAACTCACAACAAGTGCCAAAAGGGGGTCAATGCGACTATTTCTCAGCATCTCATGTTGATTGGTGTGACTGTTAGCGAATTAAGCGTGTTGAGTGAGGAATCTAAGAAAAAAATAAAAAGAAAATAAAACTGTGACCCGAATTGCTACTATGAATTTCAAACTCAGACCAGTAAGCAAAGGAAAACAAATAGAACCAAGGGGAAAAAGTGGAACTAGAAAAGTTCACACAAAACCATGAAATCCCAAACAAGCAAACAAAAGGATTGGTATCCCCAATATGGTCACTAATTTGTGGTGAAGTAAAATTATTGGTGTAGACACAAACAATTCCTCTAGTCCGATAACGGGTCTAGCCACAACCGATACATTCTATGGAAGATTTCCTTAGGTTAGAACTAATTAAGAGGGCCTACCTCTTAGTATGCTTATTCTTTTTGATGATCGAATTGCTTGCTCGCTCCAACTATCTCTCATTTCCTTCTTCGAACACCTGAAACAACTAAACAATAGTGAACAACAACCATGATAATAGACAAATAATAATTCAACCTACTTAAAAAGTCAAGAAGCATTAAGCCATAAACATGTAATATGACACATTATGTAGGAAATTAATTGATAGTTGAATATATATTGAATCAAGAAGAGATTACAACCATTGTCTTGACATTTCCATTCTCCTCCGACAAAACCAGGTTCCCACACACTTCCATTAGAATTCCATGATGGCCTCAACAATGATAGTTTTAAGGCTCTTCCCTTTATACTTCACACTAAACCAAATTCACACTTCTCCCTCACACAACTAGAGAGCTACAACTATGAATAGCTTGTTGTTTACTCCAAACTTAATTAGCACTAGCACACCAACATTAACACTAGCTTGTGCTTGGGAAAAATGGAGGTTTATATAGCATGAATGGATGGGAGATGGATCCTCTTCTCATGGGATAAGGTCTTATCTCTTGATGTAGTTCCATCCTTATAGGGGAAAGGAGCCCAAATTGACATCCCTAACCCCATTTAGCAAAACCATTTACCAGACTCCCATTATGAATCTTCTAGAGTTGGAAGCTTCGGCTCCTTATTTAAAAAAATTTCCATAAGAGGATCAAAGCAACTAGAAAAAATCTCAGCCACTCCAATCGGTGCTAGGGATAGTGTTAATCCCTACATATCGGCATGAGGAGGATAAGGGCCATTAGCGCCGGTGTTGTAAACTAGGGAAAACAGAAGATTTTCAGGAAATGGTGCAAAAGGGAATTGTTATGCTCCTGAAAAGGGACACAATGGGAGTTTCTTCATGAAGGAAAAGCATGTAGGGTTCACTATAGAGGTCCTCCAGGATCAAGGAAGGGGTAGTACAAGGACAATGACAAAATGCTATGTAACAGTCATGCCACCCTTGTATTATAGGTGATCGATCTATTCTACACAATCGTATCCTCTATCAAATCTTCCTGAGCATTTGGTGCCAAGTCCTCTACAGAAGGTAGGGCATGTTCCTCTTTTAGATCTGACATGGAAGGCTCGTAATGTTTCAAATTTTCTACATTCATCACTAAATAAATTCACATGTATGGTGGTAGACTAAGTCTATAGGAATTCTATCCAACTTTTTCCGTTATCTCAAAGAGACCATATCATAGATCCTTATTTTTCTTAAGAATACCATGTAGTGTATCCTTGTTCAACTGTAACCATATCTATGATGCACCCTGAATGACTTCTCTATTCTATGTTGGTCATTCCTATCCTTGTATTTTTCATTGGATTTCCATAGCATCTCATGTTCTTTTAGATGGATTTGCCTATTCTTCTCAACAAATTTCTCTTCCCTTAAGGAATCCCCTATAATATCTTCCCTCACTCTTCCTTTCTCTCCATATGTAATATCTAAAGGTGAAGGTGGCATATATCCAAAACAAGTTTCAAATGGGAACTTACAAATAGAAGTGTAGACTTCTTTATTATAAGAGTGTTGTATATATACCATATTTTCACCCCAAGTCTTTAGATGCTTTCGATTCTAACCCCTCAAAAGATAGACCATGGCCTTGTTGACTATTTTGTTTTCTCATCTATCAGTAGATGGAATTTTATACACCTATTCAACTTTGTGTCCATATCCTCACACAATGTGGTCCAAAATGCACTGATAAATCTTGTGTCCTTGTATGAAATAATCCTCTTTGGTATCCCAAAGTGCGCCTAGACCTATCCAAAGAACATTTTCATTTCTTCTTTCTTGTTGATGGTCTTCTTGTAGGATATTGGAAAACATAACTTGCTAAGACTTTCAAATACCATGAACATGTAGCCATGTTCCTTCCTATTTGTTGGTAAACATCCTATAAATTCCATGGAAATGTTTTCCCAAGAATGAGCAGGTACTGGAAAGGGATTATATAAACCTTGTTTCATGTTACTAGGCTTGCTAATACAACCAAAGCATGCATCCTCTAATGAACCTAGTTTCCTCTTATTGTATCTTGGGATAGTAGACATACATCTACAAGTTGGTAATTGTATCCCCTACAATAAAACACCCAACAATCTTGGAGGTGTGAGCCTATTTTATTAGTTGTTTTTTCTTAGCTTTAAGAACACATAACTTACCTAACATATAGAGTAACCCATTTTGGAGATGTTATTCAACAATTTTGTCACCATCATGCACATGCTCTAGCTTTTCAACTACTAGAAAACCTCCTTAAAGTCCCCTCCTCTATATGTGTCTCTCTATATGTATTATGGGTGAATGGATACATGTGCATAAAAGTTTCCAAAGTTGTGATCTTTGATGTGGGTGGCCTTGAAATCATGTCAGCCAACTTGTTTTGTCACCCTTATTGTACTTGATCACTAAATGAAACTATTGTAAAACCCCCATCCACTTATAAGTCCTAGTATGTTGTAGCTTACTCTAGGCCCATGTACTATTATGGATAGTGATCTATGTGAATTACTATCTCCTGTCCCGTGAAATAGTTTTTCGACTTCTTCATATATCTCCATGTCATAAGTAGGGTATTTGAGAACCACCACATGAAATAATTTTTAATGGTAGTATACAAGCCTTCCTACCTACATCAAGACTACTTACATAACATACCCACTCACATTTGTGTCCTATTCAAAGGGATACTGCAAGTTTGGTAATGATAGAACTGGTGTTTGACTAATTTTGTTATTTAAGTCTTCATAGGCCTTATACTAACACTTTCCCCACTAGAAACTCTTGCCACTTATTTTTATGGTGTGGAGTGGTGCTACTACTACTGAAAATGTGGCTATCAATTTCCTTAGGTATTGTGCTTTCCAAAAAAAACTTCAGAAATTAAAGATATTAGTAGGAATCAACTAGTTCATGATGGCATCCCTCTTTTCAAGGTATATCTTTAGCTCTCCCCCATCAATCACATATCCTAAATACGCCAAATACTATTGTGTAAACTCACAGTTCTTGAAATTTTCAAGAATCTAGTGCTTCTTCAATGCCTCTAACACCTACATCAAATGTGATATGTTATCCTCAGGTAGCAATGTATACTAGTATATCAACCAAATAAAAAAGAACAAATTAATTTATAAAAGGGGTCAATATATCATTTGTTGATGTCATGAAAAATTGGTGCATTGGATAGGCAAAATAGCATAACCAATCACTCACATATATCTTGCCTAACTTTGAAGTTTTATTTTTAAGTATCTTCTTCTTTGGCCCAAAATTGTAGATATCTTGACTTTAAGTCCAACTTGATGGAATATTTCACTTGTTGCAATTAATCCAAAAAATAATCTATCATGGGTAGGGCGTTCATGTTCTTAATCATAATTTCATATAACACCTCGTAATCAATACACATATGCTAGGTCCCATCCTTCTTTAGCACAATGATTATGTCCAACCCACATGATGAGGTACTTGGTTGAATGACACCTTGTTCCAATATTTGTTGCAACTATTTCTTAACCTTGTTTTCCTTTATAATAGATTTCCTATACAACCTATTTTTTGGCAATGGAGAGTTGAGAAACAACTAGATCTTGTCCTCCACTTCCATATTATATTGTATCCCTTTAGGCTCCTGAAAAACAACCATACACACCTGTAAAAACTCTTCCAATTATTATTTTTTATCCTTAATGAAGCTCTCTATGGACTAATTAGCTCTCATGGACTCTTCTACATACTAATTTTCTCTTTAAAATAACAAATTATACTTCTTTCTATAACCAATATACTTTCAACCTAGTTAACAATTACTAGTGAGATCATTGACTTACCCTTGCACACATTGATGATGGAATTTTCATCCCTAATGAGGTAGTATTGGTTGGATATCTACATGAAAATTACATCCTACATGTACATATAGGGACATCCAAATACAATTCCACATACATTAAGTGGATATACATCCTATTATACTTCATGAACAAAACTAATGATGATAGAAAATCTATTCATTTACTATTTTTTACCTCTATATTTTCATCCTTGTTAACCCTATCCAATGGATATGGACTAGGATGATCATAAGTATTTAGTCCCAATTTCTTGACAAGATATGTTTCTATGGGATTCACCTATGATATTGAGTAAAATATAGCATCAATTTTCATATTATTGACATGTATCTTTATGTGGAAGAGTTTGTTCATTTGCTTCTCTTCCTATTGCCAAAGGCTACTCAAATTCACCCCCTTCTTCACTAATGTACAAATAATACACATCCAATATGCTTTCCACTTGGGTGCTCGAATCAGTGGCCATGATATTTTTCTTCTTAACTTATTTCTTTTTTTCTTTAGATTAAGCTTTGGATGAAACTTCTAACGCTTCTCCTATGTATGACCATCAATGTTATAATGGTTATTGGGATCTTTGCACTAATTTGTTGTGGTTTTTATCTTTTTGTATTTTCCCCCTTTCCATTTCTTCTTCCCATACCTGGAATATTCTTGGTGCTCCCTCTTCGTTGACCCACTTGATATCCATTTCTTCTTGCCTGTGTTCTCCAAGTATTATGTCTATACACAACCCTCATCCACCATTTTGGGTTTGAAAAACACCAATCTCTTTCATAGATGATTTTGTAGACTCCTTAGATACTTGAGGAGTACGTCTAGGTTCTTTTGGGAGATATCTAGTAGTATTTTCATATTCCTAAATTTTATGGCATACTCATGTACACTCTACCCTTGTCTCTACCTAAAGTAATGCCATTGGATCCACTAGTCCTCTACTTAATAAATAAGGTAAATTGTGAATTTATGAATGTTTTGAAATCGTAACACTATCCTCACACTTAGTTACTAGAGGATCATGCTCTAGTACAGGGCTTACGAGTGGCTTTCCCACCAGTTTAGGCATGACTCTCTAATTTTATGTAACAACACTAGTAAAAAGTTCATGTAGTAAAAGTTAATAAAGGAAAAATGATACCATAGTTAAGGGACACTTATTGAAGTTGAATGTTGGGAAAATATATCCTAGTGGGCATCACTCGATGTATGTATTGGCTAAGGAAATTGGCAAAGGCTAAGGAAAAGGCATTAAAAGGAAAAAAGGAATTTTTGGCACATTTTATTTATGAAAATAAAGGAAATTAGAAGAAAAGGAAGGCAAAAGGTTACAGGTTTCATGTGAGGAGAAAATTGATGGAAAATAATGGAAAATGAAAAAATTAGAGGCCTCATGCATAAAAAGGATTTTGAGGATCAGTTCATGGCTTTTGTCAAGTTCAAGTTTTGAGCTTTCTCAATATTCTCTCTCTCTCACTCTCTTGGTCACTTAGAGTTTCTTGGAGCACTGTATTTTGGAGCAAAGGAAAGGGAAGGCAAGGAAAGGAAGGGAAAGCAAGAAAGGATAAAGGAAAGGAAAGTAGGATCAAGCAGATTTAGCAGGAATACTTGCAGGTAACCTTTTTCATGTGTGATTTCCTCGCTGGTTTGGACATGCATGGATTTGCATGTTGGTGTGTGGTTCTCTTGTTGTCGGTGGCATGGTCTTGCCAAGTTATGACAATGGTTTTCAGCCTAGCCTAGCCTTTTCCTAGATGCCATGGTATGTTGGGATTTTTATTTCGGCTTTGGAACTTTGGAATTGCCGGATGGATTTCAAAATCTAGGGTGAAGGTGCTCTCAAGGTTTATTCCCAAAGGCCTAGGAATCCCTTGACTGATTTTGGTGGGATGCACGGTAAAGCCTGAGGGATGAGTCTCACATTTAGGACCTAGTGATCTAGGTTTGGATTACGGTAAAGTCTGAGAGAGAGGAAGTCAAAAAATTTCTCAAGGATAGTGAAGGATTCTGGATGGTATTCCAAGTTCTATTCAGTTGTGATTAGAGCACTGGTTTTGGTGTGATCACGGTTCAGTGAGGGTGGAGGTGGTTTAACATCTGGATTCCCTTGGTTATTCTTGGATTGGTTGTTCTACAAGATCCCACATTCATGCTTGGAATATGGCATGGGGGTGATTGACTTAAAGAGATATGTGGTTCAGCCATGTCTATGGTCGGGTGGTACATCGAAGTCTTGAACCTAGTCAGATTTGCCTGTGATTAATAAAAGTTAAGTCCTCTAACCTTTTCACCGATTTATATGTGGATTTAATGGTTTTCATATCTCTGATATTTATATGGTTTTATGTTATTTATAAGCTTGGTTCAATGGTTGGTTCATGTCATGGTTATTTCATGTATTTGCTTGTAACTATTAAATGGATGGATGAAATTCCTAATCGATGATCTAGTAGCTCAATTAGGAAGGAAGTGATCCTTCTGAAGATGTTTCATAAGTTGTTTCAGTCATTTATGCTCTATCTTGTATCCTAGACCTATAGGTTGCATTGATGCTAAGTGTTTGACAGAATGTCAGTCCGGGTTGGGGATGCATAGGCTTAGTCCTGAGGTATATTTTTGAATTAACAACATTTTTATCATGTTTGATTTGCATTCTAAAAGTTACAACTCGTTCTGGGTAACAGTCAAGATTATGGGCTAGAAAAGTGGCTCAAATCCTTGCGCCGTTGGCACAAAACTGGCAATTCTGGACCACAGTCGCTGGCAGGTAGGCCTATGAAAGCAACTTTGAGTTTTTGGTCACTCCCTTGCCCATAGAATCAGAGCGACTAAAGGCTAAGAGTTGTAGAATAGTAATGGGACCCAAGGATAGGTTGTTTGAGTGGTTGACTTCTCTCTTGAGGGGTCCGTTGATGATGTTGGATGACTATATGTGATGTTCCATTGATTTCACTTCCTTAAGGTGACATAGGAGGTTGAATCTGATTGTAGTGGCATCTCTCCTCATGTTTACCCCAGTTGGAATAGTTACTTTGGATAGACCTAGGAGGGTTGTTACAGATTAGTATCAGAGCATGGTTACGCTCTCTTTGGGTCATATTTGGTGCTATGGATATGGGTGGATGTGTTGGTCATGCATGCATGCCAGTTACGTATGTGGCTCTTACACTGACATTCCATGTGTTTATTGCACTGCATCATATTAATCATGGTAGTAGTAAGGTTATCATGAGGAACTTGATGTCGAACTTATGGAATGCATTGTCATGAGTATATGACTAGTTATACAATTATATGCAGCTTGGTTACATTCTTATATGTTGGGTTGCATTCTTGGTTATTTGATTGCATGCATCAGTCTTGTAGGTTTATTACAAGAATTGATTGTTTATGCTTGAATACATGCATATATGCATATGTGTAGTTGGTTAGGCATTGCTTATGCAGGTGGATAGCTCCATGAGGCAATGTGTATACTAGATTAATGGTTGTCGTCATGCATGAGATCATAACATGCATTTTTTATACAACCTTGCATTCATGACTATACCGTAGTTAGTATGATGGTTATGCGTTGATGCACTTATTGATATATGTCTATATGTTATTATGGCTATGTCATACATGCATCACGTTGATTTGATGATCTTGAAAACAAGGCATCCTCCCTGAATTATGCTAAGGTACGTTGATTTATGGTGATTTGGTTTAGATGACATAGTATGCCTTACAAGAAAGAGATTATATGGCTAGAAAGGTAGTAGACTACATAGAATCTCCCTATGAATTAGATGGGTAGCGTTGTGTGGGGCACTCTTTTGACTTAGTAGAGACTTTGAGAAGCCTGAAGGAGGAAATAAGGAGTTGCAAAGCAAACAATTAAAAATCATGAAAGCACAAGAGAAACAAGAATAGGTGAATGCGATATTACTTTAGAGTTTGTCAGCTTTGCAGTGATAGGGACCTCTTCGGATCAGCCATGGAAATGAGGATAGAACTAATGGGGCATATGTAAAAAGGACTCATACTATACATAGGTCAGATAGATCTGACACTATCAGAGATGGAAGTTCGTTGGAAACTCCGGATATGAGAGGTACTGGACACACATATTACTCTAGTTCTGGTTTTGATAGACATCATTATCATTCGTATAGGAGGAATGATAGAGGATATTTGTTGGATGAGTTCAAGAAGGAAAATCCACCCACCTTTGATGGAGAGATGAATAAATTGAAAAATGCAGAGGCTTGGTTTCTTGGCTTGCAGAAATTCTTTAGATTGCATGATTTACTCAGAAAACATGAGAGCAAGGATAGCCATTTTAAATCTCAAAGGTAAAGAAAATATTTGGTAGGAAGAAATGAATAATGTCAAGGAAATACATGAGGATGAGTTGACTTTTTATGTGTGTGAAAGGCACTTCAAGAAAAAGTACTTGTCTGAGAGGTATTCTGATGACAGAGTAATGAGTTTCATGAGTTGCAGATGGGTTCTATTACATATGAGGAGTATACTATCAGATTTTTGGAGTTGTTGGGATATCTGACTTACCTCAGAGAGGAGAAGGCCAAGGATCAGAGATTCATAAGTGGATTTCTAGTTGTATACAAATATTGAATTGAGTTCGATGAGCCTAGATCATTGGAGGAGGCCATACAAAAGTTGAAGCATTTTTATGAGTAGTCAAAGCCCAAAGTTGAGCCTAAACATGACTTGAAAATAAATGAAAAACCTAAAGGAAAATGGCCACCAAAGAGAGGAACACCTCAAGATGCACGTGAGAAAGATAAGGCAGTTCCTTGAAAGAGATTCAATGTAGCTGAGAAGGGACATGGAGAATAGCAGGCTAGAGGTGGTGGTAAGGAACCATTGTAGTGTTGGATATGTGGTAAGGATCATCATAAGAGGGATTTTCCACAGTATCAGAGTGGTGGTAAACCCCAGATCTATAGTCCTCAGGAGGCACATACAGTTGGTGATGTTGGTCATAGCATTTCTAGTATTTATGCAGCTGTGGACAATAGGTAGGTGGATCATCTGGTATTGATCATTGAGATGGATGTAAACTTTGTGATCAAGTTGCTTCTATTTTGATTGAACTTGGATCTAACTATATTTATATTAATCCTGACTTGGTGGATAAGTGTGGTTTGAGAAAATAAGTGCATGGATAATCTTAGTTGGTATAGTTTTCTATAGGTACAAAGAAGTGAGTTCACCATTAGGTAAGAGCTTGTGCATTTGAGTTAAGTGGCATGCCTACAACAACGCATTTGAATATATTTCCATTGGAATCATATAGTATGCTTTTGGGTATGGATTGGTTATACCTTCATAGAACTAAAGTGGATTTCTTCGACAAGGCCATTGAGTGTGTGGATGATAATGCAGAAAAGAGGACCATGCAGGGAAAGAAGAAGCCTACATTAGTGAGGATGGTTATCACTTTGCAGGTTAAGAATAGTTGCAAAAAAGGTTGTGTGATGTTTATAGTACACATTTCTAGTGACAAAGGTAAGGAGGTTGATGATGTTAATGTGTTGAGCAGGTACCCAGTTTTGTAGCAGTTTTTGGATGTATTTCCTTATGAAATTTTAGAGTTTCCACCTCACAGGGAGGTAGACGTTTCTATTGAGTTAGTGATAGAGGTATCTCCAACATCAAAAGCACCTTATAGGATGAGCACACCTAAGTTGGTAGAGTTGGATTTTCAACTAAACGAAATGTTGGAAAAAGGATACATCATACCCAATATATCACATTGCGGCACACAAGTGTTGTTCGTAAATAAAAAAGATGGTACTCTTAGATTATGCATTGATTACAGGTAGCTGAACAAAGTAACAATCAAGAATAGGTACCCTTTGTCAAGGATTGATGATGTTTTAAACTAGCTAAAGGGAGAAACATTGTTCTTTAAGATCGAATTGAGATCGGGATACCATCAAGTACGCATCAAGGAAGAGGATATCTTCAAGACTACATTCAGGACTCGATATGGGAATTAGGAGTTAGTTGTTGTTCCATTTGGCTTAACTAATGTTCCAACTACATTCATGTGTTTGATGAATAGTGTGTTGCATACTTATTTGGACAAGTTTGTTATTGTATTCATTGATGACATATTGGCATATTCTAAGAATGAGGAGGAACATGCCGAACATTTAGTAGCAATTTTGAGATTTCTAAGAGAGCATCAATTTTATGCTAAACTTAGAAAGTGAAACTTCTTTTAGATTGAGGTACATTACTTGGGACATGTTGTCTCCAAGGAAGGCATAACAGTAGATCTGAAAAAGATAAGGGCCATCATGGAATGGGAAGCTCCCAAGAATGTAGTTGAGGTGAGATCATTTATGAGATTGGAAGGTTACTACAGGAGGTTCATCAGGAACTTCTCACGCATTTCATATCCTGTCACATCATTGCAGTGGAAAGGTAAGAATATTGAATTGATGGTGGAATGTCAAGATAGTTTTGAGTAGCTTAAGTAGTTTTTGACACATGCACTGATGCTAAAGATTGAGGATCTAGACCATGAGTTTGTTGTGTGTATAGATGCTTTCAAAAAGGGACTTGGTGGATTTCTCATGGATGAAGGATAGGTAGTGTGTTATGAGTCACGAAAAATGCATGAGGATGAGCAGAACTATCTGATGCATGACTTTGAGCTAGCGATGATTATACATGCATTTGAAGATGTGGATACATTATCTTCTGGGTAGGAGGTTCACATTGATGAGTGATCATAATGGGTTGAGGTATCTGTTTGACCAACTAAATCTAAATTCTAGGCAAGCTAGATGGTTGGCTACCCTTAATGAGTTTGACTTTGAGATCAAATACATCAAAGGGAAGGAGAATTGGGTTGTAGATGCTCTTAGCAGGAAAGTACAGGTAAATCAAATAGCAATTATAAGCTCTTATGGGAAAGAGTTATAGCATAAGATTTTTCAGGGAGGTCAATTGGATGACAAATACATGGAGATCATGCACAGGTTATAGTAGAGCACAAGTATAGGTACAGGTGCAGGTACAAGCACTAGGGATCAAGATGCAAACTATCATCTCATGGCAGATGGCTTGGTGATGTTTCAAGACAAGATCTATATGCCAAATCGCAATGATCTCATGAAGCTTATCTTGAGGGAGTTGCTAACACTCATTAATTTTGTGAGGTTGTAGAAGAAAATCACAAAGGTAACCACAAAACAACTTTGGAAGTTGGGATCTAGCCTTGCTAACTTCATAGAGGCATCTCTCTATAAGATTTAACTTTGTTGGATTGAATATTAAGCTAGTTATGAAGTTTGGGGTTTGATTTGTATTTGAATGGTTGGTTAATAACTAGATTACCATTGGGCTATGGAGTCTGTTACATAAAGTACAGATTGATTGCAGTGTATACAAATAAATATCACGGGGTAGGGTAACCAAACTGAATGGATTCTTTAAGGTCTGTGAAATGGAGAAGAAGAACATATTTAAGGTTCACTTAAAATATAGGGCATTGTTACCTGGATTCTATATTTAAAGATCAGAAGAAAACAATGAAATTATTCGTAGTCAGGTGTAGAGTGTATATTTAAACAAATTATGCCCTTTACTTATCTATTGAATAAATTAGATTTGAAAACAAATATGTGCTATAAACAAAGAAATATAAACACATAAGATGATAGATGCACTTCACCAACAACTTGACACAAGAATACTGTGAAATAGCTCATGTATCATTGGTAACTCCATTGATGCTTCAGTAATATACAATAATGTTCTTCGTACAAAAACTAACCCTTGATACTTCTGAAGATGAAGTATTTATAATTAATTTTTAAAAAATATCATGTCAGAATGACTAGGATGTATCTAAAAATAATAAAATTGAATCAATCTAAACTATTACAATGATATCAGGGAAATTCGAACTGTCTGAAGTGGTGGTACTAAATTGGTGGAATAGATGGTTATCTGGCTCTCCAATTCTGCATGTGTTGTAATGCTAAGATGTGCCCCGAAACTACTTCTTACTCTAGTAACTCACAAAGTTTATCCCATCGTTGTTCACTTAGGATATTCATCTTCATCAACTTTTTGTACACTTCGCCGACTTCGGTATATTTGGCAAATGTCAGCCTGGTGTTGAATAGAATTTTAATTGCATATTGAATGTCGAGATCTATGCCAATTCTTCTAGGAACACCTTTCCTGTCATACTAAATCTTCCAGTTGTAACCTTTGAATTGTCTCTTGCCTTGGTCATAATTTTCTCACTGTAATCCGACCACGTGCTGAGCTTATCATTAATAACTAACAAGTTTGGAAGTCCTTTATTGTAGAGCAGATCTAGCTTGATGAAGAATTTTTGTATACCAGTGTTCATAATTTGACCCTTCTCTTCAAGCTCTCTCATTACATTTATTTTAGTCAACACTTTCTTGATTTCCAAAATTGTTTATGTTATGTCTTCAATTTCCAACTCTTCCAATTCTTGACTATTCTTGGAGTTAATAAATTTGATGAGCTTAGCGGCTTCACTAGGTTTATCTCCCAATTTCTTTCTGACCTGCTCGATGGATTCATTGGACCGTTCAATCAAATCTTATTGCTAAAAAATAATTTGGACTAAAGGCCAATGTCTTCCATGTCTTCGTTGATCCTTTTCCAAATATTCGCTTTTACCTATGCCAATGTATTGCCCATGGCATAGTCTTTTTCCATCTTCTGCAATCTCTGGGAAAATGTTTGTGACTTCTGTGTTTCTATCAGGAAGGAATTTTAAAATCATGTACTTTGTTCCTATAGGACTTTCACCTCCTTCCTTAGCTTCTTTATCTCTTCTCCCTGCATAGACATGTTTTCCATGGATTCATCCAACTTAACTGAGTCTTCTATAATTGATGTGGGAATCACGGTAGAAGATGATGTTCCCACTATCGTGGCTACTATAGGGACACCTGTTTGATGTATAGATGCAATGGGAACTGCATCAAGAGGAACCACTGCAAGTTGTGAACTATGTTCCTTTTCTTTTATCATCTTGTGCATCTCTACTTCCATTTCTTTGATCTATACAATATGTTCCACTAGAAGCTTTGTCATCTCTTCCTTTTGTAGTTTTGTCTCTCAAAGTTCCTTGACCTAGGGGTCTTCTATTGCAGACAACTTCAATTTCTTCTTTAGGGCTTCTATGTTAGCATTTTTATTCCTGATTATCTCCACCATGGATTTGAATTGTTTGGATCAAACCTTGCATTGAACACCATCTCCTCCAAGTATTTGATTATGGTATCTTTGGTAAGTGAGGACACTTTCTCGAATTTAAGCTGAGATTTCAAATTATTCAAAGTAATCTATAGTTTGGAAGCAATGGTAGTAGTCTGTGTGAAAGTAGACTTTACCATTTGTCCAGCCTACCTGTGCATATCTATTTGATCTAAAGGATGGACAACCTTTGCCTCAAATTCAAAAGTAGTTTGTTTGAAATATGTTGCTAACTTTGGTTGCGGGACCTAGGCTTGAAAGAATGCCATATGAATCCTTCCATTCTTTGTATCATATGCTGAAATAAGCCTATGATGGATGGAGGAAGATTGCTTCTTGAACTGAGTAGATATATTATCATGAATCACTTCATTCCTCTGCTTAATCTCTTTATATCTCTGAAAAATATCCAACTGCCTTTGCTCTATAGTTGACTCTGGTGTCTAAGGTATAGTAGCTAGAATCTCTTTAGTAGTCAAGGATGATGGGGACTCTGTGGTACCACTATCCAACTAAAAATTCTGAAAACCTAAGAGTACAATAGTTCTTGGTGTGTCCTCTAGTGGTGGGAAGTCTATTTTAGAGCCTATTTTAATCTTATTTGTGTATATTTAAACTCTTTGGCTGAGACTTATGTAATTTATAGTGGATATTCCTCTCTCACTCTCTTATCTATATTTTCTCTAGGTATGGGAGTTTCTAAAGTTGTCCTAGAAAAGACATGTTGCTCGGCCTCCTGCAATGTATTCTCTACCCAAGTGTGTTATTTCATATACTTCTCTATTTCTGGCCTCTAAGTATGCACATAGGGTGTAGCTTTTTGTTCCACTCTTAACTTGGAAATTACCCCAAAGGGGTCATAAGACCAAGTGAAACTGAGAGGGAAATTCATTTGTTTCAATAGGAGGTCTACTTCCTCTCCTACTGCTCTACTGTTGCAGATGAATGGTCTTATCTGTGTTTTGATCTAGAACTGAGATTTCTTCTTGGCTGCCATGAAATGAATGTTGTTAGAGTGAATTATTTGCCTGATCTACTCCAAGGAAAATAGTCTCATGGGCATATACTTAGGCAGCTTATATGGTGGCATCTCTGAACCATATCCTCTAATTTCTATGAATGACTGGTAAAGGTAGTAGTCCCCTATTTTCACCTATTCACTAAATTGTAAAATCTTTTGAATGTCCTCACTTATCCTTGGAATTTGTTGGCCACTCAAAAAACAATTTGTTGGATACATAAACTGATTGATGAAGTCTGGGAAGCTGAATTCTTGTGATTTTCTTCTAATTAAGGAAGTACAGAAGACAATAGACTATGGCTCTCCTTGTTGATCAAGCTTCTACACTGCCTAGGGAAACTTATCTGTTTGAAATAAAATGAACATGTACATGAGAATAAAAGAATATCTTAACATTCCTTCAGTTAGAAGTTGAAGGAATTATTCATGAATTACATTTGCTAAGAAGTGACCATAGTCAAAGGTGATTGATAGTCCTTGTTCTGAAGAAAAGGTGGATAGAAAGCCTAAAATAGGCTCATCTACCCATTCATCTGAACAGTAACCAAGAATAGATGACAAGAGAGAGATAATTTGTCGGGTCCTTTGAGGGAACATAGAATAGGGATAAGGGGGATTTTTCTTAGGGAGTTGAGAGTCTTCCAAGAGGAAAACATAAAAAGTTCTAGCTCTCTGGGGAAAGGTTAATTTCTGATAAATTTCTGTCAGAGCTTCAAGGGAAAAAGGGGTAAGGGAATCACTATGGGGGACCTGAAACATTTTATTTATGCTATTAGATGTAATGGTGAAGAGAATTTCACCATTTAAAGAAATAATAGCCCTCCTACTTGAAAGGTAAGAGGCTTGGCATTTTAAAAAGAAATCGACAAAATGATAGGACTAGGGGAAAACAAATAGAGGAAGTCTAGACCGCCAAAGGTTTATTTCATCAGATTGATCAAGGTAATTATCTTGAAACTAACAACATAATTCGAAGAGGTCGAGTTCACACTGTGTTTCAGCTATCTTGTAGTCTCTGTCAGCGAGTGGAATGTGGTATAAGTCCATAGGGGGAGTGAGAATATGATTCACTATAGGGGCGACTTTGGGTGCCATTGTAGTAGCAAAATGGATAGGGAAAGAAATTTGACAAAAGCAATTCGTAGCGAGTTTCAACAACTTTTAGTGATAGTACCTCTATATTTATTAGAGACAAGAAACGGGAACACTGTTATGAGATCAAAGCGTAATAGGGGCGGGAGAAATATTCATAAGGAAAAGAAAGAAAGGTGTAATCACAGATGAAAATTCAATTTTTATTAGCTATGGATTAGGCTTAATCGTTGGATTAATGGTTGTGATACTACATTGATTTTTTTAATGGTGCAGCTGAATAGAAAGAACCATAATGGCAAGTGCAATGATTACAGACGTGGCAGTTGAGGATAGGTGGGTGAATGGTGTGGGATGGTTGGTGGAAGTGACGGGAGGGGGGACGCATGGGGTGATGGGAATGTTATCTGGGACAAGATGTGGAGGTGATAGTTGGTGGGAAGGCGGGTTGTGGGGGGAGACGAAACCACTTTCAGAGGAGGGTAGGCGGTGGTATATGGTAAGTGAGGGGAGGGGGGGCGGGGGGGGAAGGTCCAAAATCCTATGGTATTGTTGGCTTAGTGGGCCCTGACCCAGGTTCAATGTTAAGTTAGCCAAGAAAATCCCTACACTACTGTCCCTTTTGGTATCAATCCGCGAAGTGCAGACTGAAGTCTCACCCGAAGCAATATGGGGGGATGTTGGAACCAATTTTCCACACCCAGAGATGGTAGTGATGTCATTTTATGCCTTAATTCTACCCTTGTGTAGATCGATAAGACTTCGAGGCATATCAATATAACTTCTTCTTACCAGCCTCTAGACCTTCGCGAAGGTCTATGACAGTCTTTTGCGGACCTTAAATAGGCGAATCAACAATTTACACACCTCTGTAATTATTCCTAAGTCTATTATTATCCATATCAGTTTAAGTGTCTGATATATTTAGCATGCATTAAGATATTCTCCATGTAAAAAGATATTATTACTTACATTTAGACACCAATGTGAAACATATAGATCCACGCATCAATACATCATTAAATCATGAACCCATTATTCATCATAACTTAACTACATTTATTCATAACAGAATTAAATAGATAAAATACAAATATTTCCAAAGTAATCTTCTTTATTAATACTTTAGATCTTCTTACAAACTCTAACTACCCTGCGCACTTAGTTGCAGGGGTCTGTGCACTCAGCTACAGACTTCTACTCTAGGCCTCTACACACACAGTTACAGAGCCTCTCTTCTACTCTAAAAATCTTCGCTCTTTTCGCTAATGACCCATTACTTTCATCATCAATACTACTACTTCTCAAAAACCACCTTGGACTCTTCTAAGTCTCTCCTTTTTATACAATCCCATGGTTCGTGGACCATGGGTAGATCCTCTAAAGCCGACACAACTTACGTAAAAGAAGGGTGGAAACCATTTATGACACTTTACATCTATGTGCTCCGAAACCATAAATTGTGGAGACTTTACACTTTACATACAAAAGCTTAGACTTTCTACACCAAGACTTGGGCTTTTAGCCCCAAAATTGACCCTAGGGGACTCTGTCCCAACAGGCCCCCATCACAAATATGGTGACTCATCCCTGAGTCAGTCTGTTGGTGTGGAGATCTTACTGAGAAGACCTCCCAGCTCCAGTTGCACCACTTCAACTTCAGTTGTACACTACGTAGTCGCTCTCTCGACCTGCTCCACCAGCTGCTCCGTGTTGTATCTCTGAGTTGATAATGGTTAGTTATCATGCCAGGGCATCTAAGATAATTGTTTTGGGGGTATTGTTTTTATTTGGAGGACCAATGTAGGAGAGAGATTTAAAACAATGAGGCTTAACATTTTTAATAATATTAATATCTAAAAAGAGGGATGTTATTAAAATTCACATAGTGATTTTAGCTTGTAAGATAGTGGTGAGAAGAAACAGAGAAATGATATGATTATCACAGTCTTTAGATTGAAGATTAAATAATCATAAGTATGAAAACCCTTAAACTATGTTCAGAAGGTTCAACAGAATATGCTTAAGCTTACAAAATATGTTAATGATTCATTGATTATATAGGGAATTAATTAACAAACAGTTCATTAATTCGTTCTCTTCAGATTATCACTTCAGAAACTTATAGAATAGATTGAAACTCATTATTCCTACCTATTTATCTCTGTAAGACATAAAAAATGAAGAAAAACATAAATAATAGTACTGGAAAAAACTATAGGAAACACAAAACTGTGTAATTTAGAATTTCAAATCCTTTGCTTTATATTAATGATCCAGAAAATTCAAGGTCATTTGAGGCTTAAAAATGCTTCTTCAGGGGTGAAATCCTTGATAACTTGTGAAGAGAGTTATTTATACAACAGTAAGAACTGAGAAAATCCTAAAATATTTTTACAAAAATAGATTATTACAAAAATCAAAAATAAAAATGCTAGTTGATCTAACATATTTGGTGCTGAGGTGTCAATGACTGCACTGGAAATTGAAAACTAATTGAAGCTAGCTTATTGTTCCTCCAAAAACTGAATGTTGTTCGATTACCTTCTAGTCGAGTAAATCTGTCAATTCTTCCTAGCGTTTCTTATTTGGGATAGAAATCTTGGTTACCCTCCTGTAAACTTCATCCATCTTTGTATATTTAGTAAAAGTGGGTTTTACTAAAAATATGTGTCTGATTTCATTCAAAATAAAGAAATTATCCTTGAGTGTATTTGCTATAAGTGCTAGTGTTGTTGAACCTCTTATGCTTAAAACTGAAGCTGTATGTTTGCCCACCTTTGTCAACTTCTAAACATAATCCTCAATTGGCATCAAGTTGTCATTGATCACAAGAATAGAGGGTAAACCCTCACTGGTCAAGGGTTCTATCCTGCTAAAAAACCTCTGAACTATGGTATTGACATTGCTGCACTTTTCCTGTAGCTGAAGGATGAGGTTTTTCTTGGTGATGATCTTCTTTACCTCCAATATAGTTGTTGTTCTGTCACTTGTACCTAATTCCTCAAGTTCATATCTGTCTTTTGATTTTAGGAACTTGATTATATCAGAGGCAATTTCTGGCATATCCTTAATCTCTTTGGTAATGGTTTCAACTAATTCTTGGGCTTTCTCTAAGAGATCTTTCTGATCAAACACTATATTGATATAGGACCAAATATCCTTGATTGATTCTATAATTTCTTTCCACAAAATTTCTTTTGTTAAACCCAATTTGTTTCCAATGAAAGATTCCTTGAGTTCCCTTTGTAATACTTCAATCTGACCTTTGACTCTATTCAACTCAACTGCATGTGAACTGTCTATTAATGACTTCATAAGTTGTAACTCCTTGAGTTCATCCTTCAATTTCTTAATTTCTCCTATCTGGATAAACAGGTTCTGAACAGCTTTAGCAAGCTGTTCAACTCCTTCTGTTGTACCTGTAGTCGATGTTGTAGCTGAAGTGGGAATCTTGGTTACATGGATTACTGCAAGGGGTACTATATCCATTGGACTTTTAATTTGAACCTTTTTTATAGCTTCCTCTTTTTCCTTGACTACTTTTTCCATCTGCTCCTCCATTTGTTTTATCTGCAGATTTTGCTATATGATGAGCTTCATCATGTTAGACTTATGAGTTTATGTCTCCTCAATTTCTTTGGCCATTGGGTCCTCAACAGATGGAAATTTTAGCTGCTTGTTTAATGCTGCAACTTCAGCATTTTTTTCTTAATAATCCCTTCTGCAGTGTTTATGTTTGAGGGATCATATTCCATCTTCAGCACTAGATTCTCCAAGGATTGAATCTTGGTGTCCTTTGCTAATGAGGAGACTTTCTCCAACTTAAGTTATGACTGAGTGTTGGCCAAGGTAACCTGCATTTTTGACAAACTCATGGCAGTGTTTATCAAGGTGGAAGCAATCATCTGCTCAGTTTGTTTGTGCATCTCAATTTGATCAATTGGATGCACGTCCTTCACATTGAACTCAAAAGAGGTCTGCGTTTGATATTGAGCAGCAATCCTAGGTTGTCGAACCTGAGCTTGTAGATAAGCCAACTGCATTTTACCCTTCTCAGAGTCAAACACTGAAAGAAGTCTAGCCTCAAAACTGGAGGAATGTTTCCAGAACTGTGTGTAGGTGTTCAAATTCAACTCTTCATTCTTCTTTTTTATCTCACTGAAAACATGAAATATGCCTTCCTCCTTGTCCTTCTGAGTGCTTCCATTGGTCTGGGTTACCTACTATTCTTGAGAAGTAGTGGAATGAGTTGGGGACTATGTAGACTATGCACCTGACTGTGTATGGAGCATAGTCTCTCCAAGTCCATCGAATGTGGTTTTCAGAGACTCATGTGTTGCACCTACAATCATAGATATTCTAGGTATCTTCTTTCTATGCAGAATCCTAAAATCCTGGCTTGATGCTTCAGTTGTAAGGGATGACTATTCTTCCCTCCCTCTCTTGGCTGTCTTTTCTTGTGCAAGTGTATTTTTCACGTTCTATGTAGAAACTTCCTACTCTTCAGCCTCTTGGAGGGTTTTCTCTACCCATTCCAATTGATTTTTATATTGTTTTATCTCAGGCCTGGTCGTGTGATGATATTCTCTAAATTTGTTCTCCACCCTGAGCTTGGAAGCGACTCCCATTGGGTCATAAGTCCAAGTGAATATGAGACCAAACTTCATCTCCTTTAGTAATTTGTTTGCTTCCTTTCCTACAACCCTGGTGTTACAGATGAATGGACCAACTTGGGCTTTCATCTTGAATTGTGATTTCTTCTTTGCAGCCACAAAGTGCACTTCATCTGCATTTAACCTCTTCCTTATATATTCCAGTGCAAAGATTCTGATAGGCAGGTCCTGGGAAATTTGTAGGTTGGAAGCTCACAACCATAAACCCTGATCTCTGTATGGTTCTGGTAGTAATACCAATCCCCTATTGCAGCTTGATCAACCAACTGCAATACTTCGGTAATCTCCTCACTATCCTTGGTACTAGAGTGCTACTCATAATACTGATAGCTAAATGAATAAATAGTTCTATGAACTATTTATATGTAAACTCTTCCTTCTCCTTCATTCCCATTGAAGTCCAGAATATCACTAATTTTTGTTTTCCTTCCTCATCTAGTTTCTGTAAAGCAAATGGGAATTTGTTTTCCTAAAAATATATAGAAGGTATACAAGTATTGAAGCATACTTGAATACTTCTTCAGTATTAAACTTGACAAATTGCTCATGTATGGCTTTAGCTATGAAATGACTGAAATCATAAGTAATGGTGGGTTTAGAATCAGAATAAAAGATGGATAAGAAACCAAGGATGGCTTCATTGACATTTTGATCAGAGTTATAGCCAAGAAAGTAGGACAAAATAGTGGTGATTTTCTTGGTTCTATCAGGGAACATGGTTGAATCATAAGGAGGGTTTCTTTTAGGCAGAGGACTATCAGGCTATCATGGGAAAAAGTTGGGTTGGTGTAGTAGCAGGGGCTTGCAACATTATTTCAATGGAATCATAATTAATTGAACAGAGGATTTCTCCTATGGGTGAAATAATCTCTCTTTGGGTGGGATCATAAGATTCATGGCATTTTCTTACAAATTTAGGTACTCCGTGTATCTAAGGGAAAATGTAGTGAGGCAATTGGGATCCTAGAGCACTATTTCATATGTCTGGTTAATTAGCTGATCTTCCATCCACAAATAGATTTCATATAAATCAAATTGAGAATAAGTATCAATGATTTTACAATATATGTCGACTAATGGGGTATGATGGAAGTCGACTTGTGGATGAATTAGAGGATTTGGGACTTTTGCAATCTTTTTTCCCTTGGGAGGCATTTTGTTAAATAAATTGCAGACTAAAAATGACAAAAATTGGTCTGAAAGAGAGTGATTACAGTAAAAAAGGATATCTGATATAAGAGGTAAGTAGACTTGGATGTCAGCTTCTCAAATAGGACAAATAATTACTTAATGTCAAATATTGGTCGAGTTGTAAGCAAGAAACCTTCAATGATCAGTTTAGTTGCAGAAATGGATTGTGTAACCATTCTCATGAACTAACAGGGTTTATAAATAAAAAAATATAGTGGGGGTGGCAATGAACGTTTGAATTTCTCATTAATAACCCAACAGGATTAATTAATGGGATTTTGAATCATAAATTCATAGGAGTGACATCGAATGGATAACAAATAGGTGGCAGTTGATTGGACAGTAGGCATGAGTTGGAGTGTGACATGGAGCACGATGTGGAGCAGTGGTAAATGGTAACTTAATATACCGTGTTCAGGGGTAAGGTGGGGTAGTAAGTAGTTTCAGGATTCTAAGTCCCAAAACACTAAAAAGTGGAAAAGGTTGTTTATGTCGGTGGTATTGTAAACTGCCCATTTTAGACCACTCCCCTGCGATAAAGGTTGGACGATGAATGAGGGTCGAGGAGGGATGTGGGCCATCAAATTTTGGGTGCACATGCGAGATGAAAGGTGAGGTGGGGGGTATTTAACATATAAGAGAAAGTGATGGTGGGGTCATGAATTTGAGGGGGGATGTGACAGCTATGGGTTATGGCAAATAAATGGATGAATGGAAATATTTATGAAATAACATTGCAACTTTTAAAACTTTAGGTTAATTAAAACCCATCATCGAATGTATGTTTTCCAATGTTATAGTTTAGGATAAAATCATTTGATGCTCCAACTACATTTCACATGTCTACCTACCCCTTTTACTCCTAACATTTTCACTTATTTTTTAGAGTGCATTTAAGCTAGTGACTCAACATTTCCTTTTTATGCCTAATCTACCTCTATCCCTTATTTCTCCATTAGTTCAGTTTAAACTGTTAAGCCAATTTTATTTGCTACATATTGCTACCTATTGACAAAATTTAAAACAAATCCAATCATGATTAAACTGTATAACTGGATTGTATAATCTAGTGTGGCATTTTATACAAACTGCACACAAATTTTATTTGCAGAAGTAAGCTAGACTAAAGTAGTGGCATTTATATTTGCAACACTTTCAGAGTTTATTGTTTTTTTCTTTTCTTTACAACCTAAAATTTTATTTTTTCCTTCATTTTTTAGGGCATCTATTCTAACATTTTATTTGAAATGGACACATTTATCAAAATATTTCCTAACATTTTTTACTCAATATTCTTTTTGTCCATATCCTTGCTTAACATTTTTTGAAATATATTTTCATTTTTTGACTAATTGGTTCTAACTTACCAAAACCAAAAAATGCTACAATAATCTGTTGTTGGCCCTACACTATCTTCCTAGATCTTATGTTGTGTTGTCTGCAGGCTAGCCAACTTCTCCCCAATGGTGGCAGAGATCACATAGGCCTCCTCCATCCAAGGCCCCAATCTAGCCTTAAGGATTGCCTCTTTTTGTTGCACTTCTTCTGCTTGTTCTTTCAATTCCTTTGCCTCTTGCAGCTTTTCCAATCTCTGTGTGATGGCAACAATGCATGCCGTCGCTTTGGCTTCATCATACTGCTACTATAATTCCCTTGCCTTAGTATTCAACCTCTATAGGTTGGGATCTTCCTACAGACTTGTGAGGACCTCCATTGATTACTTGAAGAGTGCAGTGCATTCTATCACCGCAACATTTACTACATCGACTGCATTCTTGATAGCTACCTCGCGCTATTCTCTGACCTTTGGTAGAGTTGAAGGCTATGCCCTCAACTTGAGCTCTGTAATCTTGAGGTTCAACACAAACTGAACCTTAGCCATCTCAATCTGAGCATCACGCACACTTGTAGCCAACTTCTGAATCTTGGCCTCCAATGCCGCCTCTTCTAGGATGTGCAGTTCCTGAATGGTTCTATAGACTTCTGCTACTATTGTTGTGGTGTGCTCATTCTTCTCCTGAACCTTTTCCCAAGTGTCTATCATTGTTGCTTTCTCAATGAACATCTATTCGTTGTTGACCTTCTACTCACTGATCACACTCAGCGTGCGTTGCTCTTGGGCCCTAAGTTCTACGATCACACCTTCTTGCAGCATGTGAAGAAATTCACTTGGGAGCACGGACAAGTTAAGAACAATGTTCCTTAAAGTAGCCTTGTCAACATCTGTCTCCATGCTTAGGGCTCCATCAAGCAATGCGACAGCCCGAGGATCCAAAGAGTGAACCATCTCTGCGGCTTCAGTCCTTCCCGGCGCTAAACTAGTCGACGTCGCGCTGCTCTGCCCTACCCCTACTTGCAGTTGAGTAGTTTGGATCTACAGCTCACATAGATCCATTTATATGGTGATCAAAGCTTTCTTCTACTACTGCTTGAACTATTGTAGTAGTTATTTTGCTGTATCCCTGACCTTATCCCCAATGTCATCTAATTCACCTTTTGTTAATGTGATCGGATCTATGGATGACTTAGTGGCCTTGGTATTTTTGCACAACCCTTCCTTCTCCTTCTCCTTGTTCTGCTTCACCTGGAAGGGAGTGCTTTCTAGATCTACACCACCCTGCTTTGATCGCTCTTCCTCTACTATCTATGGTGAAGGGGATTTATGACTTCTGTTAGTGTCATGTTTTTCTTCCCATTCATTGGTAGCACGCTCTACTTTTGCACGTGCCTTCTTCTCAACCTCCTTCTTTCTCTTTTCAGCCAACTACTAAATTTTCAACTGGGCCTCTTCCTTCTTCTACTTTGTTGCAGACTTACTAGACTCGGTGGACAAATCCGATGTTGTGTGCCACTCGGCTGGCCAACGATCAATGATCGCTACTATGGCATCATCCATTGCAAGGTATGGTAGATCATACCACTTCTGTTCTGGGTCCTTGCGTGCTCGAATGGAGATACAGTGGAAGTCTGCTTTGAACTATGCATACCCAGACAACTGCTCGAAGATGGTTGGTAACAACCATGGCTTTTGGTTGATGGCCATATTAATGCTCATCTCCATCAATACCCAAAACACCTTGCTCTCCCAGACCTGCTCAACATCCTTTGTGGCCATAGTGAAGCAAACTTTCCTGCTTCTGGAAAATATTTCGTGATCAGAGGAAACTGGCTATCCTCTAGCAATTCCCACGCAACCAACATAATCGACAATAACATACATGAGTAGTGGAATGTTTTGTTGTGGTCATGTGCCTCCCTGCAATTCATGAGGAACTCGCTACACATGTAGAATGCCCAATTGAATTGTACACCCTTCGCACACTGGGCCGCTAATGAAACAACTGGTGTTGGCACCTCATCTGTGCGACACTTCCTCATTTCCTTCCCATCCAGATATGGGTGGCCACCTTCACCACAGGGTCCGTAATACTTGAAATTTAATATCCACATGACTTCTTAACAAGCTTAAACTTGTCCTTCATCCTTTCAGCGAGGTCGCACTTTCCCATCTTTCTGCCAAATGCCTTGGCTGGATTCAACCCTAAATGGGGTAGTAGGGTGATCCTATGGATCAACATATCAACTATAGGGATCGACTCTCCCAACTATAGGCACCTGTCATGCACCAGGCACATCAACTGTTTGATAACAATCAAATTTATGGGAGTGCGGTGGTAATGCGACACCCATAGCAGATTCAAAAATCCTGCCTTTTCCACCCCAAAAATCCACTTCACCAGCTCCAGCGCAATGACACCAGACTCCTTGTAGAATACTAGTTGCATTAAATTATCGGTAGCCAGGTTGGGGAACTGTTGAGTGTTCCCAAAGTCCCAATCCTTTAATTTCAGGTGCGGGATGCATGCCAAGTGTGGACCTTCAAATGTTATGTTTTATGGTAGTAGGGCTATGTTAAGGAGAAACTTTCCCTCATCAATGTTCTTTGGGACCTTTACCTTACCCTGGCATAGAGGGGTGTATTTTGGCAACTTTGAGATAGGGTCTAATCCCTCAATATCAATGTCCTCTATGCCCATATCAATTTCTTTGTGCCCTCGTCAAACTCTAGGTTTACCACCTTTCCATTTGCTTGCACTGTGGCCTTCTTTGTTCTTTGATGCTTCCTTGGTGACTCACACATCGACTGTGTCACCTTCTATTTATCCTTCTCTGTCTTGGAAGCCTCTCCTGTCAGTGTAGGCTTCAGCCTAGGAAACCTCGGTGAGTTTGGCACCCTTGCGAGCACCTCCACACTTATGACCTTAGGGGTAGCTCCCTCAAAGGCCATAGATCCTCCAGCACTTATAGTTTCTACAGGTGCTAAGATGAGGCTATTAAGGAGCTCTTAGGTTTCCTTAGGTAACTTGTCAAACACAGAATTGGCCACTAAATCCTTGAAAACTACAGGATTCATGTGCAACTAATAACACGACACATCAACTCTCTAAATGCAAATTGTTTTTCATTGGGTAGCCATCTGTAATTTATAGGAAAATTTGAATTCAAATCTGACCATTCCTAAAATCCACTCATAAATTCTATATTGGTGGCAGATTTTCAAAGATCTCGCTCTTAATTTCAGCCTTAAATGCCACCCCCTGCTCCTCTTAGTCATTTTCTCACTATCAAATCATAAACAGTGACATTAACAGTCACTTTCCGGCTACCCTGTGTGGTCTCTCCTTCTATAGTGTATCTCCCATCGCACTTCTGCTAATGCTGTGACATTCTTCCATCCCACCCAGTCCCCCAAGCGTGCATATCTACAACCCATGTAGTGTAGTTTATAGTCCGTGCCTCCTTTCAGTTGCCTGGAGCGCTATGCTTCCATCATATAGTCATCTGGCCAAATCCCTGGTGTATGGATTCAATTGGTTGCCATTTACCTTTCCAAGAAATGGATCTCCATTCAATTTCACCAGTTGAACTACTCCACCATCAGTAATCTCTTCGATGACATATGGCCCTAGCCAATGCATCTGAAATTTTCCTGGAAATTTGTCAAACTTGTTGTCATATAATAAAACCAAATTGTTTACCTTGAATGTGTGTAGTTTGATGTGCTGATTGTGCCATGCCTTTTCGTTCTCCTTCTAAACTTGCTGATGGAATCCAACCAAAAATCTATCTTCTTCCAGCTATGTTAGCTAGGCGAGACTCTCTTCCAAGGCTCCACGATCTACCATTCCTGTGAATGCCACTATGTGTAGACTAGGTATAATATACTCCATTAGCATCACAGCTTCTATGCCATAGACCAACCTGAAGTGTGTCTCTCCAGTAAGATTCTTACAATTAGTTCTGTAAGCCCATAACACCATGGGTATGTGCACGTCCCAATCATTCCTCTATGCATTGCAAAATTTTGTTAGCACATTCTCCATTATCTTATTAAATTCTTCAACTGTCCCATTAGTCTGCAGGTAATATGGAGTGCTCTTTTGATGATAAACTTGGAATTCCTCTGTCGGCACATTGATCATTTCATTAAGGAAATGTGTACCGCAATCGCTTATCAAATTCTTCGGGCAACCAAACCTAGTCAACACAACTCAAAGAGGAACTTTTCTACTATTACCCTTGTACAATCCTTCATGGGATGTGCCTCCGCCCATTTGGTCAAATACTACGTCGTGGTGATGATATACTACGCACCCATCTTCTTTCCTGGAGGTTGAATCAAGCCTACAAAATCAATTGCCCATTTCTCAAATGGCTGCAATGACACTTGCAGATTTAGAGGAAACTCATCCCTCTGTGATGACCTGCCTATCCTCTAACATGCATCACATGCCTTACAATAAGCTTTCAACTCCTTATGCAGTGTCGGCCACCACAACCCAGCATGTAAAATATTCTGCATTATTGCTTTTCCTGCATAATGTCCTCCCACAACTCCTCCATGAGATTTAATGAGGATGTTGTTTCATTCAAACTCAGGCACAACGTCATAGAATTTCATCCGAGCCCATTTTATATAAATGTCCTACAATGACAGAAAAGTTTTCCGCGTGCACCACGGGCTCCTTCTTTTGTTGACTAGTATACCCTTCTGGAATCGTTGTCATCATCAATAAGTGTATGATATATGTAAAGTGATTGTTAGCTACATGCACTACAAAGAGCTTCATGTCAAGGAGTCCTTCCTCTAAATTAGTAGGCTCCTCTCCTATTTCAATGTGTGAGAGATGATCTAGTCCTACATTCAATCATCCTAGCTTCACAATGACTTCGAAATCATATTCTTGAAATAGAAGCAACCATTTGCATATCTTCCCCCAAAAAAAAAGGCTTATTAACTAGGTACTTCAATGCAGAATGGTCTATATCCATCTTAAAGTGCCTGCCTAGCAAGTAGTGTCTAAACTTTTGGAGCAGATACACCGTAGCCAAACCTTTGCACTCTATTATTGAATAGTTCTTCTCATTTTTAGACAACATCCCAATTGCAAATTCTAGGGTGATCCAACCCTCCCTCACCGGCCTGTGTCAGTAATGCTCTGAGTGTAATACACAATGCATCCACATGCACATGAAATTCCTTCTCCCAATCCAACAAGACTAGGATCAGAGTGGTGACCATATTTTCCTTTAACACATCCAAGCTTCATTGACATTCTTCATTCCAACAGAATGTAGCATCCTTCTTTAGCAGCTTCTCCATCGGTGCGGTAATCTGGGCATAACTCTTAATGAACTTTCTATAGTATCCCGTATGCCCTAGCATTGCGTGTAGCTGTTTCACACTTCTTGGTGCCTCCAAATTGATTATAAATTCTATCTTAGCTGGGTCCACTATTAATCCTTGTCTGCATACCACATGGCCCAACAAGATTCTGAAAGGAACACAGAACAAACATTTCTTCAAATTGAGCATGATCTAATACCTCTGATATGTATCCAACATCAAGCGTAGGCTAGCTACATGGTGCTTCACCAGCCCAAACAACGTCCAATCATTGAAATATACCTCCAAAAACTTGTGAATGAAGTGCTTGAACACCGTGATGACTACGTGCGAAAATATCGCCGACACGTTCTTTAGTCCAAAAGGCATTACAATATACTAAAATCACCCCCACTCGGTTGCGAAGGTCGTCTTACTTCTATCCTTTGTGTGATATTGATATGATGGTACCCTAAGAACCCATAAATGAGTGAATATGCTTCCTATCCTCCTACATTATCCAACACTTCATCGGTGAATGGAGTCGGAAAAGGATCATGCAGCAAACATCATTAATCTTCCTGAGATCTACGCATATCCTTATTTCATCGTTCTACTTCTTTTCCTAAACTACCATAGGACTTACTCAGTCGAACTTCTCCACTAGTTCAACGATTCATGCCGCTAACATTTTGTCCAATTCTAAGCGAACCCTTTCTTTGCTTGGTATTGTGTGCATGTCATACATGTTGTGTTGAGGGCATGTGGTACTATGTATGTGCATTATGTACATGCATGTATTGTATGGCGTTGTACATCGGGTATAGGAGTATTGTGTTATGCACTGGATGTAGGCATATGCATTGTATTGTATACAGAAGGTGTGGGTGTATGTGTTGTATGTCAGGTCTAGGTGCATGTATTGTATGGAGTTGCATGTCGTGTTGTTATATGTGTGTGATGCACACTATGTGTTTGTGCACAAGGTTGAGGATAAGGAACTTAGTTTTTTCAGGTCTAAAACCAATCTGGAGTGTTTACGGAATAAAGACAAGGTAGAAGCTAAGGATCGACTAAAGGATAAGCATCAATATATTATTTCAATTTTATTATGCATGTGATTGATGATTCTGGTATATGATGATTACATGTGAATTATGATTCTGGTTTATGATGATTACATGTTATTTATGATTTTGATCTATGATGGTTATGCTTTGAGCTAACCTGATGAGATATTTTTATACATGTTGATTTGGTTAAATATGCTAGTTTGACATGTTGTGACAGGAAGAAAACAAGATTGAAAATGTACCTTATTGACAAGATACCAATGAGGTATGATGTGAGTTTATTTCAATTTATTTTGAATCTAATGGAAATTATGTGCTTGGTGTCACGCAGAATGAGTCGAGGTTGCGGACAAGATCGACCTTCCTAGTATCTACTGATATCTAGTGACAAGCAAGCCAATCAAAAACTATCTTTCTCTAAATATGTGATTAAAACAAAGGCAAACAAGTATTTTAGGCCTACCTTGGGTCCAATGCAAGTTTGTGGATGCCTTGCTCCCTCGCTCCAAATGAGCTTCCTTGAAGTATAATTCTGCAAACACAAACCAACAAACAATTACATAGCACCTGAAAAGCCAATATCATAAAGCATATTCATCATAATGATCAAGGAGATTATGAAACAAACCATAAGACAATTTTTTGAGAAAAATGAATCTGATTGTATTAATTCAAATGAAGAAGAACTTTACAACCTGTGCCTTGATGCTGTACAAGCTCCTCCCAGGGTCCGACAAGAAGTCTCCTCTACTTTGACAAGCTTCACTCACTACCCAATGAAACCAAAAGAAATGTGATATCTCCTCTCAAGTTTAAATAGGAAGTCCCAATTCCATCAGCATTTACCCTCAAAATGTTCAGCTTCTAACCTCCCTAGCAACTAACCTAATGCCTTAATTTATAGTGCAATGGAGGGAAGTTACTAGGTCCTCCTTCAAAGGGATAACTCCTCCTATCAAGGGATTAGCTCCTTCTCTTTTGGGATGCATGAACCACCTTGGAGTGAACAATCCACGTCAAAATTCCTTCTAGAAACATCTAAGAATTAACCCAAAGTGAGTTTTTTAGAATAAACTTGCGCCTTTTTGACTTTTACAGGGGTAAACACCCACCCCTTTACAAACAGAGTGTGCAGATACGCAGGTAATATGAACAAAGAGTGCGGTCCCGCCGGCAAAAGTGAGAGAAAGTGCGGAACCAGAGTTTTATTGATTTTCAATGTCTTTCTCTCATTTGTAAAGCTTGACATGAAGAGCTAAGGTCTGAGACTTGCTTAGGAGGCTAGTATAAGTGATGATAGACCCATACTAACTGCAAATAGTCATGGTGATGATATTTTTGTGTAACAAGGGGTTACTAGGCCAAGGATTTACTGCAATCCACATTCTGGTTCAAGGATCACTAGGTCATGTGTTCTTTCTTTCATAGATCCACCTCACTCAGTTTTGAATCCATCCAGAAATCTAGCTCAACCAAAACATGATAACCCCATCACACCATGGCTATCCGGAAATGGCACGGCAAGGTTGAAGAATATTGTCACACCTAGAAAAACCCATGCCAATGACATCAAGAGAACTAAGAACACACATGCATAACCATGCATGCCAAAACTAGCAAGGAAATCACACATGAAAATCGATACCTACAAATAATCCCATTGTAGCTCCTTGATCCTACTCTTCCTTGCTTGATCTTTGATTCCCTTTGCCTTCTTTCCTCCAATGCTAGAGTGCTCCAAGAATGCTCTAACCTACAAATAATCCCATTGTAGCTCCCTGATCCTACTCTTCCTTGCTTGATCTTTGATTCCCTTTGCCTTCTTTCCTCCAATGCTAGAGTGCTCCAAGAATGCTCTAAGTGTCCAAGAGTGAGAGAGAGAGAGAGCTCCAAAATTGAACTGACAAAACGTCTTGAGAAAAAGCTACCAAATGATCCTCAAAATCCTTTTTATTAATGAGGCCTCTAAATTCTTCAATTTCCATTATTTTCCTTTATTTTCCTCCTCACATGAAACCTATGACCTTTCACCTTCCTTTTTTCGTAATTTCCTTTATTTTCATAAATAAAATGCCAATTAATTCCACTTTTCCTTTCCAAAGCTTATCCATTTCCTTTGTCAATTCCTTTATCCATAATAAACCAAATGAACACCTAGTAAGATGTTTTTCCTAACAATCAACCTAGAATACATGTCCCATGACCTTGGTCTTATATTTTTTACATGAATTTTTACCAGGCTTGTTACATAGCGCTAGTGTAGGTAGAGTGAGAACAAGTTTACTTTTGCAGTTTGTCCTCAAAGCTAGGTATCACAATTGTAATTGTTTCTCAATTCACTTGATTAATACAAATAGGCATAAGGGTTTTTTAGCTTGCTTTCCCCTAGAAATGTTTGTGTACCTGTATATTTGATGTTGAATGTTTACGAATGTTGTTATAAATTATGAATTAATTTTCGCAAAGTAGTAGAGTAGAATTGTATTAAATTACAATTCTTGATTTTAGATTAAATTTCTTGAGCAATTACAATTCTATCACCATATTTCTACATGGTATCGGAGCAAGAATCACATTAGAACAAGTATTCAACTTATGTATTGTGTGTTGGATGCCTGTTAGTGGATGTCTAGTTGCCCTAAGTGTTGTGGACAATTGGAAGGCATGTCACAACAAGTGGGTTGTATTTTGATACCCTAAGTAATGACTTATGGAGTAGCCAAGAGAAATCAAGAGGGTTGGTTTTTCTGCCCTAGTTCATTGGTTTGGTGTTTAACAAATCAGAGATAAGAGGGCTCGTTGCAAAAGTTGTAGATCAGTCAAGGACTGACTGTATGTGAGAATATATGAAAGCCCTAAGAAGAGTGACAGTAGTATTTGATATGTCACAGAGATAGGGAAGATTTAGAAGGTTGAGGAATATTCACAAACGTAGTTGTGAATAATGACTTTCATATGCAGTATGCAACAACTTGAAGACCTCAAGTATAGTACACATGAAAGGAGCCATGGAATATTAGGAGGTAGCTTGATAGAGCTTTGGTTTAGGGTAGATCCAGAAGACTCTATGTGTAGACTTATTAATGGAGCTAGAAGGTTGCTAGTGGGCAGATTGGTGAGCCAATGTTTAGTGACACAAAAAGGAGTTGTGATCATTGATATTGGTAGATTGAGGAGCAGCGAGATTTCCCACAAGGAGATCAAAACTCAAAGGGAATCTAGTTTAAGAGGGAGGAGCTCTATGGATGTTAGTACTTCTAGATCTGGGGAGATCAAACTCATTATTATAGTAGTTGTAGCAGTGGTGTGGAAGCAACAACAGAGCAATAGAAACAGTATGAGTAGATCATATTTTTCCATCCATGCAACTATACCTCTAGGAGTGAGGTGGGTGATCTAGATCCCTAGCCCCCGAATTGTAGAAATTTAACCAGGGTCCATTGAGGTGTCCTTCTCATGGATCATTACCTTGCTATAGGAGCCCATAGTATTGAGTAGAAAAATGATCAGTATTAGTTGGGGCAGTTAGATGTTGCGGAGCACAAAGGAGTGTTGATAGTAATGCAAGAGACATAGTGTAGAATCACTAGTGCAGTTTTCCTAGTAGAGAGTTGTAGTGGCACAAGTGATTCAGTGTTTTGGAGACTTCTCAGTTGTAGTTTTTGTAGTAGAAATAGCAATAGTGAGAGGTAGTGCTACAATACATTCCATAAGTGAATAATAGGGTGATTGATAATCCCTTTCTTGCTAAGAGAGAGTGTTTAGAAGTGTAGCAAGAAAGGCTCAATTTGACTTAGCCTTTGTCAAATTAAGAAAATTCAAAATTTCCACATCAGTAGACAACTTGGAGGTAGTTAACTGAGGTGACATGGTTCTTTTCACTTAGTTAGATCATTAAATTCGAGTTATAGGGGTTAGAGTTCAATTATGCATGTGTGATTGCTAATTCATAGCAATCAAGGTCATTTATTTCCAGTTGTATTCAGTTAAATAGTTCTTATTGTTAATAGAACTAGTTGGAGGTCATTTATGCAGTGGGACAGTACTCTAACTCAGAGATCATATAGTTAAGTAATCAATCAACCCAAAATAGCTCATGCATGAAAGGAATTCGAATTTCTCAAGCTATGGTGGAGATTCCAAGGCAATGTACAATTAATTATGTACTAGATTGAGTGTACAATTTAACTATTGGTTGGGTGATCAATCCTTGGGAATTGCGCAATTAATTTGGAGGAAATTCCTAAAGAATAAGAGATTATTTCCTCAAAAATTTCACAAGGAAATAGGAGTGAGTGTAGGCAACATGAGTGCAGGCGTAGCAAGTGTAGGCAGAGTGAGAACATGTTTACACTTGTAGTTTGTCCTCAAAGTGTGAGATCACAATTGTAATTGTTTCTCAATTCACTTGATTAATGAAGATAGTCTTAAGGGGTTTTTAGCAGTTTCTTTCCCCTAAAAACATTTGTGTAGTTGTGGATTCGATGATGCATGTTTGCGATTGGTATTCTAAATTGTGACTTAATTTCTGTAGAGCAATAGAGTAGAATTGTGTCTCTTGATTTGAGATTAAATTTCTTGAGAAATTGCAATTCTATCACTGTATTTCTACATCCTTTTTCCACCATTTTAGAATTGTGACTCCCCCACTTAAATTGTTTGTTATACTCTCCACCTAGTTTCAATTCTCGTAAAAGGATATGTTGGCTCATCATGATAAGGGTCAAAGAGTAGGTGACGCTTATGATAGAGTCCACTTCAATGGGGTTGAGACATCTCGGCTCTTGGTAAGTCACAAGTTACTGATATATTTGGCTTATAGGCTATTAGATATACTCTTAGTCTTATAGTGGAAACCAAAAGGTTTAAACATGTGCCTTGTCCAAATTACTCCAATGTTATCAAATTGTTATGATTTTGAAAAAAGAAAAATAAAAGATATAAATGTTTTATGTATTAATAACAATATTTATATTTTTTTCAAGTCCCACTAATACAACTGGTTGAGGATGGTCCTCATTAGCAAGGTGACGCAGGATCAAACCTCATGTGAGGTGGTTGTGCACTGTGGTAGGGGGGAGGAGACATTCTAAAAAATCCAACCAGCTAAGGGCTAGTGTGGTCCAGGCCAGGTGTGATCCTTGGGTGACTTTGACAGATTAGATGCCCTTGGGTCGCGGCCCCTCAAGCCACAGACCAAGCTTGGAGGATCACAAACAACTTGACAAAAAAAAACATTATTTATATTTTTGCATTTGTTTCTTTCAAATCTTTTATGGAGCATATAAACATGAAATTGATTTAAGTTGGTATATGAGAGCCTCTAGGCTTGCTTTTTCTCATTGACATTTAAAAAGTGTACCATCAATCCACATTTCTAGGATTAAAGAGTTGCATTCCCCCAAACTTCAATCAAACTTGTAGATCTCCAAGCAATGACAAAATCATTTAGTGCCTAGGGTACACCAAATTCCAATGTCCTTGCAGCTTGAGGGTCTTTTTAGCTTAGCTTAGAGTTTTTTCCCGCCAACTTCATATTGAGATTGATCACCATATTCCTCTTATTCGCTAGATCGATTCCTTAGAACTTAAGATTGAGCAACACTTTATATTTCAATGCTCTTTCTATTACAAGATTATAGGCCTATCCTTAGAGATTATCTTTAGAGATTCAATTGGTTCTCTCTAGGCACTCATGACATGTGAGGACCATGTATGCTTACTATTCTTCCTTTGAATGATGTTCAAACTTCACCAACGACTTGTGAGAGGCTAGTTTTCCATGCTCACATGCACCAAGTTAATTACCTCTTGCTTATATCCCTTGGCATAAAATAAGAAGAGACGCATGCCCAACTTCCATACTCACTTAATAGACTTATAAGACATAATATACCTAATGACTAACATTGTTTCACATACATCATACATTTATTTATAGTATTAGATATTAGACATGCTTCTCAAAAAAAAATCTTTGTTAAAAAAACCTTATTCCTTTTTAGCTTCTTCATTATTGTTCATTTAACTAAAATAACACATTTTAATAAATTTCCTTTTTTAAATATAAATTCAATAAAATGAAATCAGTTTTTTATTAACCATTTTAATACATGTTATATCTTACAATTACATAAACTGGCTCTAACTTTTAATAACCATTAATGTTTAAATTAAATCAAAATTTAAAATGAAAGAAAACTTAAAAAACAGAACCATGTATTAAAAATAATGTTGGCCGATAACGTAATAATGTGTAATTTTAGTTTTCATTTAAAAAAAATATCATGTAAAATAAAATTTCACATTCCATGTATAATTTTATGCATGAAAACGTATTCATGTTTATTTAATAGAACAGTGTTATTACCCATATAAATTAAGACTAAATACTTTTTAATTTCAAATTTATAAAATATGCGAAGACATAAATTCATTAAAAACGTAAATTTCGTCCCTTTCTTTTTGTTTTCGTCCGTTCTTACAAACTCAAGTGGCATGAACTCTGTATGCTCATATAACAACATGCCAGGTACAGGGCTTGAATTGAGTATGCATTGAATGTGCACTTATATCGTGGCTGTAGTTTAGTGGTGAGAATTCCACGTTGTGGCCGTGGAGACCTGGGCTCGAATCCCAGCAGCCACATTCTTAGACAACGTTGTTGCTTTTGGTTTACGAATGGTAGATATTAAAATAAATTATGAAAAAATACGCTGATGTATCCTTGTTACTACGGTACGTAGGAAAGTTCCAGATATGGATGTAACGTAATAAATTTATGAAAAAATACGCTGATGCTTTGACCCATTCATAGAATCCTTGTTATACGGTATATACCGTAGGAAAGTTCCAGATATGGATGTAACGTAACCTTCTTTAGGGAAGGGAGAACTGAACTTAATCCCTTTAGGGAAGGGGCTTAATCTCTATAGGGAAGGGAGAACTGAAGTTGTAAATTCTCAACCCCGAGGGGAAGGATGATGAAAAAAATATAAATATCTCACATTTATAATTTTTGTGAGCGTTTGTTGTAGGTAAGGTAGGGACTACAGTGATCAGAATGGTGCGAATTTGGTGTGAATTTGAGTTGGTTAAGATTTTGAATAATGAAAGTTTTCAAACTCACGATATATATTTTCATAGTGAAATATTTTTTGTTATTTTATTTGGCTTCATTTCGAGGTAGGGAGGCTAGACCATATGTTATTTTCATTTGTTTCCTTCACATTTTGAATTGTGAAATTAATGCTAGCATTAGCTCATTTGCATTAAATGTTTGGTTGAAATGTTTGGGTTATTTAGTTTCTTCGTAAGATATATGTTAGGCGGCACGCACACTGCAACGAAACCACACCATTTGGCTACTGCGTGTACTTTCCATGTACCTGTGATGATGGTGGTACATATGATGCTGATAGACATGGTGCTCCTACCTTCGCTTCCATCTTGTTGCTAGTGGTGGTTCAACCGCGTCAACCAAATCTGTTATTGACGCTTTCACTCATTCGAATGCAACCATCTCTGCCATTGGTGACTCATACTGTGTAGCTTATGTTGCGGGCTCTATCTTTGCATGTGCCTCTACTATCTACCCAATGCCTTTATATATGAGGCATTCATAACTGAAATGTAGGGCTTAAATCTTGTGCCTCTGCTATCTAGCTATTTGATTGAGGGAAGTTGGATCGCTCGGATGCTTGCCAATCATGTAGAACTTAAAGCCTCTCAATTGGGCCCTTAGATGTTTTTGTTTTTACAGGAGCTACGTCTATTGAAACACCCATCTGAACGCCCATCAAAGCTCATTGGATCAGAGCAACTGCACCCCTCGTACCTCTCAACACTTATACCCATTGAACAAAGCACACGCACTGCTGCGCCCCTCCAAGCCTATCACTTGTTCTCTTCTCTTATTCTCTTACAGAAAGAAAATATGTGGCGCCTTAATCCATAAACAACAAACTCCATAGGATCTTTAATTACCTTGGCTTATAGGTATTTTCCAACCAGCTCTTCCCTCTCAACAACACTAGTGGGGTTAGCACTATCTCGTTGTTTGGTTCAAGCTCGAGTTAGTGTTCTTAACTAGGGGAATTATGTAGCATATTACTGTGACACTAGCAGCATAGGTGGTTGACCAAAATGATGACCTAGCAGACTTGTAGAAGCAAAGATGCACCCAAAGACTCAATTTTATTAGTCGTTCGAGGGTTCGCCTTCATTGTTGTGCTTACAAACTAGGCTACCCTTCTCTAAAAGCTTCGTGGGCTACCTACCACTAGTCTTCTCTCGATTGCCCATTGGAATCATAGAGCTGGAGCGTTCGAGTGCTTCCTCATAAATCTTCTGTGTAGCCTGCCACAACTATTGGCCCTCATAATGAAATGGCCTTTTTGTGTCTCCTCCCACAACTTTAGTGTAGCATCCTAAATCTTTTTTTTGGTTTACTTGGTTACACGGCTCCTTGATAAGGACATTTATTATATTCCAGTCAAATGGTTTTGTAAAGTGCCACTGCTTACGATCAAAGCTCTGCACCTATCTCTTTGACACAAATACCAGTGAATTTTCAACAAAACATTATGTTGGCTAGCAAGATGCTACTCGTATTCGTTCAAAGTGCTCTATTCAATACAAATATCTAGTTTATCAAACACGAAAGGTTTACACAATTTAATTATGTTGGCTAGCAAGATGCTACTCTTATTTGTTCAAAGTGTTCTATTCAATACAAATCACTAGTTTATCATACATGGAAGGTTTACACAGTCTCACATGATCTGTGAAGATATTTTTTTTACAAAGTGTTCTAGCCAATACAAATCACCACTGAAGGTCTACATAGTTATGTAAAGAGAAAATTAAAAATTGTTTTCCTTCTATAAAGAAAACATAGAAATGCAGTCATCCAAGTAGCATGGATTGAAATCATCCCTGCACGAACCAGTCACATGTAATTGTGTACATCTTAAATGGTCAAAAAACATATTCATAGGCCAAACAATTTATCCAAAAACATAGAGGCATGATCATCAGGGGAATTTTGAGGTCTAAAATGGGCCTCGTAAGAAAAATGTACAACCAATATAAACTTTACAAGAAGCAGTAGGATTCAAGATGATGATGCCAACCATGGGGAATGATTCACTAACATTGGAGTAAAAAAGTAAAAAGATCAAAAAATAATAAAATAATAAAATAAAATTTTCAACTTGTATTTTCAAGTTATCTCCCTAAGGCTTTACTCAAATTTCGAGCAAGAGTACTTGCTGGATGAACAATTTAATTCCTCATCCAAGGAGTACCCATGTTGCATACTTTAGATGGACCCTGCCACACACGAAAAATGAGAAATACATGAAAACACGTGATTGCAATAAAGTTTTTCATGTATTTCTCATTTTTCGTGTGGCAGCGTCCATCAAAATTACGCAACATGGGTACTCCTTGGATGAAGAATCAAAATTTTCATCCAACAAGTATTGTCGCTCTACATTTGAGTGAACACATAGGGATATAAGTTGAAAATATGGTTTTTTCTTTATTCCGTCTAAAATTTGATGATATAATCTAATATTATTTTATTATTTCCACTATTATTTTAATTTCCTTAGGAAACCCTTTTTAGACCTCAAAATCTCCTAATACATGAGCCTTAGCTTTGGTTATTTAAGACAGTAAATATGTGCCACTTCAAAATATTATTTTGGTATGAGCGAATTAGTTACAATTCCTCATGATTCTTTCATTGCAAATATAAACCAAGACAAAATAGTGAAAACAAGTTGTACCCAAATAGAAAGAAGAGACCAAATCTCATATTTATTGTAGGATTCCGAGGACCCGAACACCCCTCACCCATTTAGTTAGATAGAGCTAAACACTTAATGCATCATTCCATGCCCTTTTAGTTCTTGCAATCAACCATGCCCTTTTAGTTCTTAAGATGTAATATGGGATTCGGCTATATGAGGGTGGGCTATGTGAAACAGGGTATTCATTTATAATCAGCTTTTAGGCACTATCTAAGTGCTCAAACATTATTCAGAGAGGCACAATGGTGCTTGGGGGTAAAGCGATTGGTTCACTCAGGTAGAGACGACCGCTGAATCTCGAAGGAAGCAGAACGCAAAGCCGTTCAATATCTTTCCATTATCAAGCAAGTATGATACATCACTAGAGAAAGAACCAGGAAAAATAGCACAGATGGCATTGATGCCATGACACAACTATGCCTTTACTAAAGTAACATACTAGGCACTCATAATACGATCTAGACCTGGTAGCCCTACCTAGGTGGTATTGAACTGCTTGAAACATTGCAAAACCCAAATTGGAAATTGGCATCCATATTAGACAATTAAGAAATTTACCTCTTCCAAAATATTCTCACTGAAAATAAAATATTTTTTTTCACGAGGAAGGTGCATTATACATTTCCCTATTATGGGCATATATAATACATGAAATAACAGGTAAATTAAGCTCTACTCTTGCCTTTGACTTTAGCTATTGATGAATTTCTCTATCTATAGCCTATACCTCTACTGGGACACGAAGATATGCTATGGGCGGCTATGGTATGGATTTGTATTGTCTAATGAAAATACCTCTACTTTCTGTGCAATAATAAGCTCTCGATCCTTATTTGTGCCTGGCTTGGGGACTATGCTATTTGTTTTTTTTTTACACATGGTGAATTGGTAACTGTCAGGATCAAACCTCATAGCTGCCACTATAACACCAAGAGCATAACCAACTACCTGCAAATCGAATATACTAAGATCCTATGATTTTGGAATCCGCCCCTCTATGCTACTTGTTATCGAAACTCCTCAATTGTTGCGGGGTCCCGGTCAACTATAATAGATGCACCTAGAATGGGCTATGGCTCTCCAATGAGCACTATATCAATATGTTGTATCTGCTTCTGGATCTCAATCTCGATTTGTTGCTTCTAATTCAACTGGATCAAATGACACTAGATTTTGATCTCGGTCAATTGAATATGGATCTTAAACTAGGTTTGTTGTTGGCAAATCTGGCCTAGAACTAAGCAACGCAGTCATTATTCAACTTCACCTACCATAGTGTGTCTAAATATTGAACTACTCATACCATTCTCTGTGTATCTAAATATTGAACTACTCATACCTTTCTCTCTGTAGTGCATCTAAATTTTGAACTGTTGCATTCATCTCGACATAAGGATTTTTTATGGCATCGTGCTTTTGGTAGATACACCCATCTAGGAGGAAAGCTCACAATGCATGTGAGAGGACCATGATCATTTCATCGCATGTACATTCGAAAATGCTTGCTTTAGTTAGTATCATGGCCCTCATACAAGTGTTTTTCTTCGAATAGTTAGTATCATGGTGCTCATACAAGTGTAAAACATGCAAATGACATGACATAGCTAGCACAGTGCATGATCCACCCTCACCACAACTAAAAGAATTAATCAAAAATCGAATGTTTTTATGTTATTTAATTTATTTTTACATAAATTGTACTTATCGGTAGGCTTGATTATTTTCCACATCACATAAAGTACGTGTGCCTCCACTAGTCCCCACGTTCACATTTCCAGACCTTCTATTTAGGTTCTATATAGGAAATTAGATCTATATACTTGTACGAAACACCACTTATTCTAAACGTCTAAACCCTTTCTAGTCTTAACTGATCTGATGTGTTCAGTGACACGTTATATACGTAAATATAAAATTATTCACCTAACGGCAAGAAGCCCATTTAATTATGTCAGGCGATCCCTCTTTCTTGATCGGGGAATGAGATTATCTATTGTTGACACCTCCTTGTCAGCGACTATAAACTCCAGTGAATAACTGTCTCTACTGGCAGGGACTTGCTTCCTTGCATCCCTTCTTGTTCAGATGTGAGCTTTTGCAGCCATGCCAATGGATTTGTTAATTCAGTTTTAGACTTTATCCATCATCCTTTTAAGTGAATGATACCAATGACACTTTTTAGAGTTAATTCATTTTTAGACTTTATCCATCATCCTTTAAGTGAATGATACCAATGACATTTTTAGAGTTAATTCATTTTTAGACTTTATCCATCATCCTTTAAGTGAATGATACCAATGACACTTTTTAGAGTTCCCTGAAGATTAAAAATTTAGTTAAGCTTGATTCATGAGTAATGAAGTGAGTCCAACTAGATATGGATCAATGCTAAGTTTTAGTTCGTTGGTATTGAATCTACACCGCACACAAAAGGTATCAAGGCATTTCATATTGTTATTTTGGAAAACTTAGTCTTTTAAACAAAATAAGCATCAACTTGCTACCCATCCTGATGTTTAAGGAGAGGATTCTTCTAATTATTTTAGTGTCAATATTCACACATAACAGATACCTTAGGGTTTTAAGGACTAAAATGTACAATGCCAAAGTAAAAGGGAAGCTTTTTCTAATGGAACAAAATAGCCCATTATCTTTATGATGATGACAAGGATGATTAACATCCACTAATACTGAATATGGTTTGTTAGACCTTAAGAAGGTAAGATATTATTTTGAATTTTTTATAATTTTATTTCTATACTAAAAACACATTATGAGAGGCATTGCAAGATCACCATAGTTTGTTGAGTTAAAAAGTCAGGAAGGTTTAGTGGTGTGTCAATATTTTGAAATTAAAATCTAATTTGAAATATAATTTGAACAATAAAAGAGAATGGTTTTCATCTTCAACCCTCTTAGTGTCATAAAGGGGATAAACTCTTTCATCCCATGGTATTTTGGGAATCGAAAAACACCATATTTAACTATGGAGTTTATGACAATTTGTTCTTATTTTAGCAATGCTTATTTTCTTCTTTACACTAGTCAAGATAGATAGATACTTTTGATTTTTGAGATTTGGATTGATTAACTCCTTATAATATCTTTGTTTTGCGAGTTGTTCATGGGATAAACTATGTGAGAGACAATGGAATATTTTACTCTCTCACGCACAATATATCTCTAGAAACAACTCACAACATTATGAATAATTGTGGAAATTTAAATTTAAATAATTCTCCCATTTAAATTTTGATGTAATAATATCTTTAACACTATCCTTTATCATGCACAAGGATCTTATCCTTTATCCCCTAATGATCTAACCAAGGTTGGGCATCCTTATGTCATCTTTGCTTTAGCCAAAGGTGGTTTTGGTTACAATTAGAAGCTATTTTAGAAAACCTCTTCTCTTCCATGTTTTTAACCTCTTCTTATATAAGATATATAGTCATAGATATGGTTTCAATGGGGGAACGAGTTGCTTCGATGAGGATGATAGGATAGAGTATATTTCCTTTAATCTTGAGACTTTAGGTTATAAACTAATTTTGGATCTATTTTTTCTTCCTCCACGACTCTCTAGAGTTATTACATCCATAAAAATCACATTCATATAAAATAATATGCGTGTTGAGAGTTTCAAAGAGGAGGTTTTTTTTTTTTTTTGAATCAAATATCCAAATCTATTAACTCACAATTATTTTCAAGATTGTAATAAGTTTTCCATCCTCCATTTATCATTTTCTCAATTTTATAATTCTAATTGAGCTTGTGATGGATATCGATTCCAAGATATTTGTATGAAGGAACTTCCTCCAAGTTATTGTTGTCATATATGAAGATATCATATGTGATCTTTCTTGATTTAATTATCATGAATTTTGTTTGTTAGTATTAACAATCATAACCATCTTGGAACATGAATCTCGAAGGATTATTAGATGCTTTCCAAGATTGTAATGACTGCTCACTAAGAGAATAATATCATCAAAGTAAAGAAAAATATTGATGACTATATCAATAAGAGAGTGATTAGGTGCTCAAAATTATGCTCAAAACCAAAAGTGTTATAATATTGATAAGATTAACTTCATATCAAAGAATTCATCATTTTGAATCCAACGGTGTGAACGACACTCAAATCTGAGCTCGTATGCAGAATTTAGAGCAAGTCAAAGTTCAAGCTTGACTTGCTCACATGGCAAGATTGGATGACGTGTCAAGTTCTATCAACAAATCGGGAGGTGCCAAGTGGCAAGCCACCGTTGACCCCCACATATCGCAAATTGTAGGTTGCAGACTGATCTTGTTAAAGAATTGGCCTCCAAGCAGGGAAGGGTTGGGATGCGTTAAGGTCTCAGATGGATTGTGTTAAAGAATCGGCCTCCGAGTAGGGAAGGGTTGGGATGCGTTAAATTGCAATTGCACTTCACAAAAGGTAGGTGGTAAGGCATTCAAAAATCAATCGAAGGTGTGATGCAATGGATCACAATCACAGATTGACGAAGGGAATGACACTACAGAATCGACCCCTAGTAGCTACCAAGTTGTGATGTGATATCACAATTGCATATTGCAAACAGGGCAAAGTCCCACATTATATTACCCGTCGGTTCTCCATCGATTGCGAAATGCGATAGGTTCATGGATGCGATGCGACTTTAGGTTCTAGTTAATAATCTCATCGGGTTTGTTGATATCGCAATTGCACAATCGCTTGTTTTTCACAAGACCATAAGACCATTGGGTTTTTACGTCGATTGCGATTTGCGATGAACAATCGATCGATATATTATGGCCCACCGCACGATGAAATGTTCACTCAGTTAGCTCATTTTTGGGGCTAATTTGTAGGATCATGCCGAAAATGGGACAATTTATGGAGCGAATAATGGGAAAAGAAGGGGATGTCATAACTTCTTTAGTTTTTCACCAAATTGGTTGCAAAAAGAGGCTAGATAGCCATTTTTGGATATTCTAGACTTATTGGAGCAGGTATCAGAAGCATTTGATCATTGTAAACATAGATTTTTACACTTTTGAGCATAATAGAGAGGCCCAAGCCATTGGAAGCTAGACTAAGGAGGCATAGCCCAGGAGGGGTGAACTCCTTTATCATGTGCTTGTTGTAATGTGTTTTTGATGATGTTCTGTAAATATTTATGTTGTTGTTTAGTTTCTGGTTTATGTTAAATTGCTCATAAAATTAACATAAAAACTCTTCATTTCACTTTAAAAATTATTTTGAATCCTTAATCACAATGAAATCATTTTGTTTATAATTTGAGAAAGGTCTTAGCATTGCAAACTAATATTCTAACTCAGATCAATTTGGTATCATAGCACTAGGTTTTTCTTTGTGAAAGAAGGATTTAAGTGTTTGGAAGTTTATGTCATGCTTACAAGGTTAAAACTCAAAAGGGGTGAAGGAAAGTTGGTTGGAAACCCTGAAGTTGGGTTAAGGGGAAGAAGAGAAAGGTTTCCACAATCTCCAACACCATTTCAGCCTCAAGTTGCATTTGAGACTTCATAGATCATGTCTCATGAAGGAGAACCCACAAACATGACTAAATATGTGAAGACCTTTAGAAAGGCTTTCTTTGATATGACAGAGATGGTGAAGGTCCTCTATGGAGAGAGGAATACTGGGTTGCAAGGAAAAAGTTCCAAACCTCTCAAAGGAGAAGGCTCTTTAGGAGGAGGTAATGGAAAAGGAGGTAATGGGAATGGAGACAAACCTCCACCCTCTTCACCATCTTCTTCATCTTCTTCTTCACAAGCATCTTCACACTCTTCCACTAATACAACTCTTACTCATACTCATCATCATTCTTCAAAAGGAACTGGTAAATAATCCTTTTTAAAAATTGATGTTAAATTTGAGTTGCCCATGTATAATGTTGAAGTGAATGCAGAGAAGCTGGATAATTGGATTCATTAGTTGGAGGTCTATTGCAATATTTAAAACCTTCAAGAGGATGACATAAAGATTCAGTTAGCTTCCTTGAGAATGGAGGGTGAAACACTAATATGATGGGAATCAAAGACCCAAGAGGAGATTAAAAAACACAATAAGATATCTATTTCTTGGAATGATTTCATTGCTACAATCAAAATACAGTTCTACCCTCTAGCTTATATGTAGAAATCCTTCATGAATTGGCAAAATTTTAGACAACTTAAAGGTCAAAATGTGCAAGATTACACCTAAGAATTCAGAAAAAGGTCTTTGATGTACAAATAATCCCAATAATCTAGATGATGTATGTGTGCAAACCACTCATCTTGAGGAAAGAGGGAAAAGCACCCCAGAAGAAGGTAGTAAAAAGTTGTTTAAGGGGAAAACAAAGAAAACGGTTTCAAGGGAAAGAAAAATGCATGCATTAAAAAGGAAGGAGAGAAAACAATCTGTAAACATTGTTCTAGAGAGGGTCACGATGAAGCTCACTATTGGAAGTTTCATCCTCAAATGAAACCAAATAAATTGAACAACAAAGGAAAAGAAAAGACAACTGCAATCACTCAAGAAGAGGATTTGAGATCCGAATTGGGTGATGAAACAAAAATCACATGCATGGGGTTAACATAAAAGGAATCCATTGCCAGCACTAGTTATTTAGGCTCACAAAATGAAACTCCAAATGAAAAGAGGAGAATAGAACTGTTTCACATAAGGGTGATCTCAAAACATAACAAGATTGATACGTTGTACGATAGCGGTTCTCAAGCTAATCTTATCTCTGAAAACATTATCAAGAGTTTAAATCTGGAAATTGTTCCACATCATAAATTGTATCCGCTTGGATGGGTATGTGACAATGCATAGTTGTAGGTTATGAGAAACTGCAAATCGAAATTTTCTATCACTGCAAATTTTAGAGATAAAGTGGAGCTTGATGTTGTGTTGTTAGACATCTGTGGCATCGTTTTGGGTAGCCCATACCTTTATGACAAAAAAGATATTTTCCATTGACTTGAAAACAAATATCATTTATTTAAAAATGGAGTAGAATATATTGTGAGAGGTCACATCAAGAAAACAAATCTTGCGCTTGTTAATGCAGGGAAGATGAAAATACTAGTGAATTCGAGCAATAATTTTATGCTTCTAATGATAAAACCCGGGAATGATTTCGATAATAAAGCTTTTAAGGGTTGTGATTCAAATCTAAAATCTAAATTGGTTGACGTAGTTAACCAATATGATGAATTGTTTTAGGAACCAAAGGGATTAACTCCCAAGAGAGGAATCCAACATGAGATACAGTTGCAACAATATTTTCCTCTTCCTAACATTAGCATGTACAGGATGCCAGTGATGGAAAGCGCAGAAATTAAGATGCAAATCCAAGAGTTGTTGAATAAAGGGATCATCAACCCATCTTCCTCACCTTGTGGTTCGCCTATTTTCTTGGTGCCAAAGAAGGATGGAACATGGCACATGTGTGAGTAATTTTGTGCATTGAACAAAATTACAGTAAAGAAACGTTACCCACTACCTATAATAGATGATTTACTTGATAAATTAAAAGATGAAAAATATTTTACTAAGCTGGACTTAAGAAGTGGCTACCATCAAATTAGAATAGTTAAAGGAGACATTTGGAAGATAACATTCAAAACAAAACAGGGTTTGTTTGAATGGTTGGTTATGTTGTTTGGTTTATGTAATGCTCCCGCTACGTTCATGCGTGTGATGAATGATGTATCGAGGCCATTTCTTGATGAGTTTTTCATTGTCTAATTAGATGACATCTTAATTTTTAGTAAATCTCATGATGAACATGTTGTGCATGTCAGAAAAGTATTTGATGCTTTGGAAAAAGAACAATTGTATCTTAAGATGTCAAAATGCGAGTTTGTAAAAACTTCTTTAGTTTACTTGGGCAATATTGTTGGAGGAGGTGAATTGAAAATAGATCCCTCCAGGGTTGACATCATTGTGAATTGGCCAAGGCCCAAGACAGTTACAAAGTAAGAAGTTTTATGGGAGCAGCCCAGTATTGGAGGAAGTTCATTGCTAATTTTTCTCTTATAGTCGCTCCTTTTCATGCATTGACAAGTGTAAAAATGACTTTTCAATGGGGAGGAAAACAACAAAAATATAGTGGTGCGTTGAAGGAAAAGATCAGTACAACTCCAGTATTCAGATTTACAGACTTGAGAGAATCGTTTGAGATTCAAACCAATGCTAGTGATTACGCTATGGGTGCAGTCCTCATGTAACATGGTAAGTCTATTTGTTATCATTCAGACTTTTAATGGTGCAGTGATTAATTATCCTACATAAGACAAGGAACTATATGCGTTGGTACAAAGTCTGAAAAAATGGAAGCACAACTTGATGGGAAAGGAAATTGTCATTCACATTGATCATCATGCAATACTTGGAATCATAATCAAAGTTGTAGCAATCATGACACTTCCGATGGATGGGTTTTCTTCAAGAATTCCACTTGGTAATCAGGTATAAGAAAGATGTCTACAATAAAGTTGTTGATATGCTTTTTTGGCCTATTGTTAGTGCAACTACTTTACTCAAGCATAATTCTATTTTACATGAAAGTTATATTAAGAAATATGCAATATATAATGACTTTCAAGATGTTTATACAAGCCTGGGTCAAGGTAACCAAGTAGAGGAATTGGATTATCATCTACATGATAACTTCTTGTACCATCTTGGCAAGTTTTGTATTCCATAGGGAGAAAGAGAACATCATAAGAGAGGCACATACTTCTCTTATTGCTGGTCATTTCGATGTAAGCAAGAATGTGGCACATCTAAAGAGGTATTGTTATTGGCCTCGTATGCTTGAAAGTGTGTCTCATTTTATTAAAGGATGTTCATTATGTGCAATCAATAAGCCTAGTAATATGAAGTTAGGATTGTACACAACACTTTCAGTTCCTTCATGACCGTGGGAGAGTGTTTTTATGGATTTTGTAGGAGATCTTCCATTGTCAAAAAGAGGTCATGATTATTTGTATGTACTTGTGGATAGGTTCAGAAAAATGTGTATTTTGATGCCATGTAAAAAGCAAGTTACAATTGAACAAACTGCTCAGTTATTCTTTTAGAATGTTTGGGTGCATTTTGGATTTCCTGCATCCATTGTTAGTGATTGAGATTCTCGCTTTGTTGGGATTTTTTTATCAAACTTGTGGGGATTCATGGACACCAAACTGAAAAAGAGTACAACTTTTCATCCACAAATAGATGGTCAAACAGAAGTGGTGAATAGAACAATGATACATGTTCTTCGTGGATATTGTAGCAAACATCTTAAGTTGTGGGATCAACAGTTGTAATATATTCAACATGCTTACAATCGAGCCAAGCACTCTTCAACTCAAACTTCGCCATTTGAGGCATGCATGGGATACTTTCCTAAATCTCCTTTGGATTTTATTTTTGGCAAAGATGTTGCTATTGAAGGTCATAGTGACATAGAAAAAGCAAGAAAGTTCATTGAACAAATTCAATTAGTGCACCAAAAGGTTCAAGAACAACTTGAGAAAAGCCAAGGAAAGTACAAAGTAAGGTGCGATAAGCATCATCAAGATCACAAATTCCAAGTTGGTGATGAAGTTTGGGCTCACATTAACAAAGAGACTCTCTAAGGAGAAGGTAAAAAGCTAAAACCAATTAGTTATGGTCCATTTAAAATTTTGGAAAATATTGGTAACAATGCCTTTAGGTTGGATTTGCCTTCATTTATGCAAATTTATGTTGTTGTTAATGTTGATAATCTAAGATTGTATGAGCCTACCTTGATTGAAGATAAAGGGGGGAATATTTAGATTCCCTCTATTGAAGATTTTTCTCCATAATTCCTTGATGAGCTTCAACAAGACACTATACTTGACATAAGAACAAGGATGACAAAAAGGGGAAGTATTGATTATCTTCGAGTGGGGCTCAAGGGTAAAAATCCTTCAAAAGCCAAATGGATGGAGGTTGGAAAGGTGAGGGAATTGTACCCTCAGTTGATGGTCAATTGAAAGTGATCTTTTGGGGTCCAAAAGATTTCCAGTGGGGAGCAGTGATCGGGTGCTCAAAATTATGCTCAAAAATCAAAGTGTCATAATCTTGTTAAGATTAGCTTCATATCGAAGAGCTTGTCATTATGAATCCAATGGTGTGAATAATACTCAAATCTAAGCTCGTATGCAGAAGTTAGAGTAAGTCATCATTTAGGTTTGACTTGCACACATGGTAAGATTGGACGATGTGGTAGGTTCCATCAACGAATAGCGAGATGTCAAGTGGTAGGCCGCCATTGGCCCCTACATACCACAAGTCACAGGTCACAGGCGGACCGTTTTAAAGAATCTTCCCCTGAGCAGGAAAGGGTTGCAATGCAATAAATCACAATCGCACTACGCAAAAGGTAGGTGGGAAGGCATCTAGAAATTGGCCAGAGGTGCGATGCAATGGATCGTAATTGCATATCGACGAATGGAACGACACTACAGAATCAGCCCCCAGTAGGTACAAGTTTTTTGTGTGATATCGCAATCACATATCACAAACATGGTAGAGTCTTGCATTATATTAATCATCGGTTCTCCACTGATTGCAAAATGCGATAGTTTCGCGGATGCGATGAGACTTTAGGTTCCAGCTAATAATCTCATCGGGTCCAACGATATCACAATCGCATAATCACCCGCTTTTTTCATAAGACCATAAGCCCACTGGGTTTTTACGCTGATTGTGATTTGCGATGAACAGTCGGCCGATAGATTATGGCCCATCGGGTAGCGAAATTTCTGCCCAGTTAGCGTGTTTTTGGGGCCACTTTGTAGTATCATGTCGGAAATGGGGCAATTTGTAGAGAAAATAATGGGAAAACAAGCAGAAGCCATAACGTCTTCAGTTTTTCACCAAATTGGTTGTAAAACAAGGCTATATAGCCATTTTTAGATATTCTGGACTCATTGGAGTAGGTTTTAGAAGCATTTGAGCATTGTAAACAAATATTTTACACTTTTGAGCATAATAGAGAGGCCCAAGCCATTAGAATTTGGGCCAAGGATACGTATCCTAGGAGGGGTGAACTCCTTTATCATGTGCTTATTGTAATGTATTTTTGATGATGTTTTGTACACGTTTATGTTGTTGTTTAGTTTCTGGTTTACGTTAAATTGATCATAAAATTAACATAAAAACTCTTCATTTCACTTGCAAAAATTGATGAATCCTTAAGCACAATGAAAGCATTTTGTTTATAATCTAAGGAATATCTTAGCGGTGCAAACTAATATTCTAAATTAGATCAGAGGGGGCCCAACATGACTTTCTTATTCCAAAGACTCTTCTAACCTATCAATGTATATGCCAAAAAGGGTTGGGGACAAGGGACACCATTGTTTTACTCTGATATTAAACTTGGAAATAGCATTCTCATACAAATTTGTTATAGAAATACTCAACCTAAAAGAAAAATGTATCTCCTCCGAACTCTTCCAAATATTTGTCCTGGGAACAATGTCAAAATATTTTCTTAAGTCAATGACACAAAAACAATATTAGTTTTATTATTGTGACACTCCTTAGAAATGATCTTAGGAGTAAAAATGTGGTCCTCAATATAAGATATCTCCTAAACCTGACTTGGCCTTTAGCTCTTTGTCATGGATTTCCATCCATAGTTTAAAAATGTTTTCCAAAATAATTTTGTATAGCTTGGTTAAAATGGGGCTAATTATAATAGTCCTATAAAAAAGAGAGAATGATTGTATTCCAAGTTTTAAAGATAGGTACAATAAGACTCTAGATCCAAGGCTTAGGGGAATCATTTCTTCATTACCAAATCAAAGTGCTTATATATGTGAAGGATGAGAGCATACCCTCCTATTTTAAAAATTTCATATTGGTAGCCTTCATTGTCCTTACCTTTATGACAACCCCAATTGATTACACTCATGTATGCAATGTAATTACTTTTATAAAATAAATATGGGTTGAATTATGGGACACAAATTATAGAGACTAAGGAGGGTAATGGCTTAGGATTTTTAATTACTATGATAGCCAACAAGGTTTGCAGGTATGCATTCTAAATGAGTTAGAGCATGCCATTAAGAGGAGGCTAGACAAATGGAAAAGGGCCATGTTTCCTTGGAGAAAAGGGTAAGAAAAAGAGGACAACATTGTTGAGAAGTTATGCCACAACATGTAAGCGATGAGGGGGGTATTGGATGACAATTATCAAACAAGAAAAGGGGATATCAAACATGACCCCATAGGCTAAGAAGGTTTTGCACATCCTGTCAAACAAAATGCGAAGAACCACCGCAAATGAGAGCAAAGAAAAGGGGGGCACATTCAAAATACAGATAGAGAACGCAGCAACAGGGGAGGAGAGAAGAGAGTTGTGGGGAAAAGGCCTTGGAGCAACAATGGAGACTGAATTGGGTGTGCAACAAAAAAAGGCAGGCTCAAGCAATTTCGAAAGAGAGAGAGAGAACACAGAGAGAATATAGTGGAGCAAGAGACAACTTAAGTTGGTGAGAAGTCAAGAAGAAACCATTCCAGGGGGGGAAGAAATTGCATCTCGAGTCCCCAGTGACTAGAGTGTAGAGTCCAAGGACTACCTTACCTTGACATCATTTTTGCTTATACTTCTTCCTTTTTCATATACCTATCACCTAAATAAATACAATATACACAAGGCTTTGTTATGCAAGCACTTATTGTTTATTTTTCATATTTGTCTATATACCTTATTGTTTTGTTAAAGTGTGCATTCAACTACAGAATTGGCATGTTTCTGCATCTAATCCGTATTTCCACAACTACCTTCATTGTTGACAGGGTTTGAGCGCACCAGCTAAGAAAAAGAAGATATGGATGGATGAGGAATGATCCCCTCATGGATTATTTTCTATTCTCTTGAGCCAATCTTGCAAGAAGATCACACTATAACATGGTCAACCTGAAAGTCAACTGCAAGATTATTGTTGGGACTGAGTCTGAGTTTTCACGAAATCTTATCGATTTTCTTTTCCAAATAGAAAATCTACTATTTAGCAATATAGTTTGGTATGATAGGATCTAAATAAAGATATGTGGGCTTAAACTCTCATACTATTATTTAGAGTAATATTATAGAAGCAATGGTCGCTCTTTGTTTTGGGTGCGTCCCACAATATCTAAATTCTTAGAACATCTTGTTAAACTTGTTTATGAACAATAGATTTGGTTCATATTTTCCATGCTACGCTGATTGAAGATTGTCGACTGTTTCGTGGAGGGCCCCTACGCCCAATATAGGTCTTTGACCAATTGCACATATATTTCTTTAATTTCTTAAAATTTAAATTGTAGATGCTCTGTTTTGTTCTTTGAAATGTAGTATAATGGAATTTTTGATTAAACTATTTTCTACATAATCATTTTCCTTTGATTTCTACATAGCTTAATTATGTTATTTAATTTGCTTTTTATCTGGTATAATTTGATCATCTCCTTTGCTTTCTACCTAGTGTAGTTCAACTGTCTCATTTCATAGCTTAGTTACTTTTTAGTTTATCAGTTTTATTTCTTGTTTGGATGAAGTTGAATGAGTTAAAGAGTGACAATATTTTTATTGACAATTAAATCTAGACTTGGCTGCAACATAAAATTCAAGATAAAATAAAAAAACAGTCTAACAAGAGTAGAGTTTAATATCACTCTCAAACCATCCATAAAATTGATTTAATACAGATTAATTTTTAGGATAACCAGCTAACAACTTTAAGAATGATACTCTAATATAATCATTAATACCATCTCCATATTAATTCTAAGTTTAGACCTGAACAATAACATAGATATCTTAACGACATAAAATAACTTCTAGCACATATAGTGCACTTGTGCTTAATCAGTATGCCTGCCTTGGTCAATAATTTAGGATGACAATTTAAGGACATAAATTGGCTAATCATTTTGGCATTGTTTATGGGGAAGTACACATAGAAGTTAAAAAAAAAAAGAGAAAAATTATTAATTCAGAACATGATATGCATAGGGATAGAGGCTCTAGAGGTAGATTTGTAGGACCCAAAGACATTTCTCTTCGAATTTGAAGTATTATGCAAATTATATGACTATCTGCATGATGCTCAAAAACTAAAATTGTTCCCTACTACCTTAAAGTATTCAAGTTAAATGGTTCATGAGTTTAGGAGTGAATTCTATAAGAACATGGGTAGAAATGAAAGAGGCTTTCTTAGGAATATATAGAGATTATTGTATGCCTAGTAACCTTAAAGATGAAGTCTTCAAAATGACACAAAAGGAAGATGAAAATCTTGAAGACATAGTAGAGAGATTTGTCTACAATATTAAAAGAGAAAAAATGGATGATTTGGATAAGGAAACTTTGAAAGCCCTCCTACTCAAAGCTATCAAAGATGAATGGATCGATCTCCTTAACTTAATAGTGAAAGGGGACATTTCTCAATTACCATTTGCAGATATTTGTTATCTATGTGTACATATCTCAAGGGGTAAAGCATGGGTTGGAAAGAGTCCTAGAGACCCTCTCTTATCAAGAATTAATAAATCTGCAACTGGGAAAATCAGTAGGGCAGAATTAGGAAGCTTGCTTGATATCTTCAAGGCAAATATTTTAGGGAGTCTAAGTGAACATATAGACACCGTTAAAATACAAAATAAGAAAAAATATGAAAATGTTGCATTATCTATCTTCTATCCTAGATGTCGAAAGAAGCATGCCTTAAGAGAGTGTCCCTTGGATTGAAAAGCTATAGAAACTTGTGCCATATGTGTAGATAATCATGATACTAAGGAGTGCCCTTCTTTAGCAGGTCTCAAGGCTGTATTTAATGATGAAGGAATACTAGAACAAGTAGACCCTCTTTACTTTATAGCCAAGAGACCATCGAAAAACTACCAACCAAATCAACCACAAGGCTTCAGACCACAACAATTTGCTCAGTATTCACAAAATAATTGGAATCCATCTTTACAACCTTGGGCTCAGCCACAATCATAATCTTGGAATCAAGGATGGTAAAGTCCTTATGGGCCTTATGCTCAATATCAAAAATATTCACCATCCTATCTTCCACCACAATTTCTACCCTAATCCAATTAAATTCCCCAAGCTAATCAATTACCTCAAATCCAAGTTAAAAATCAAAATCCACAACTCTCCCTACCATTTACACAAAACCCCAATCAACTACCCACTCAACCACTTTCAAATCCTAATAATAAAATACCACAACAACATGTGTACAACATGGAAGGGAAAAATCATTAAAATTATGTAATAACTCCACTAGATTTAAATAATGTCTAATTAAGGTCTGGAAGAGTGTTACAAAGAAAAAACCCCGTTGTTATTCAGGAAGCAAGACCAAATCCTCAAAAACATAAAATCAATATGAAGAAGGAGAGACATCTCTCCCTCAAAAAGAGAATAATCAAACAAAAAATGTTCCAATAAATACTCTTATCATAGAACAACCCTCGGTATCAATTAAACCACCTTTCCCTGAACGGTTGAGAATTGATGAAGGAGTAGAAAAACAAATTACATTTCCTTATTACAATATGTTGGATCAATTAGGAAATATCTGTATCAAAATTTTGTTGTTACAATCCATAAAAGAAATACCAATTTTTTCAAAAGCAATTAAGGAATTAAGTACTCAAAGATCAGGAAGGAAAAGAAAAGACATAAAAAGAATTCAATTAGTTGGGAAAACTGCAGACATCATGATGGGGAAATCAACAATCCAAAAATATCTAGACCTAGGAAGCCCCATTGTAAAAATTCACATCATTGGAATTGAAATACCAAACACATTGATTGATCTAGGATCAACCATAAACATAATGAGTAAACAAGTCATGGATTCACTTAGGCTTCCTAACCTTCAATACACACCAACACTATTACAATTAGTATATAGGTATGTGATTAAACCTGATGGTGTGTTGGAGGATGTTTATGTATCCTTAGATTATTGGGAATATCCTGTTGATTGTAGGTTTTAACCCCATATAGAAATTACCTGCATACAAACTCTAAAAAGAAGAAAATAAACGAAGGTGAGAGCATAACACATAAAACAAATATACAAATAAATTTTCCCCTGGATCCCAAAACTGGGACTACCAGCTTGATTTTTCATTATGTTGCTTTCAATTTTACAATACATAGATATACATGCTGAAGCAACCAATACCATGGACCGAAAAACCATCGGGCCCAAAACCATGTTCTAAATCCATGAACAAAACCATAGGTAGGTTTGTCTCACCTAATATAGGGTCCCAAAAAAAGGGGGGCTACCTGCCCCTCCTGTGACCCTCCCGTTGCACAATTAGTGCAATGAAGGGGGGTCTCTGCCCCCACTCTAACCCTCTAGTTAACCAAGTGGGCTAGTTGTGGAAAGAATATAACACAACCCAACGTTCTCCCACTTATTGTTTTCTTTCCACAAGAGAGCTTAGTCTTATCCAGCCCTGCAATGCCCATTGTTTCTCTACACCAAGAGAATTTCTCAGAGCTCACAGATTTTGTCAATGCATCTGCAATATTATTCAAAGTGTCCACCTTTACTAGCAACACCCTTTTGTCTTCTATCATATCCCTCATAAAGTGATATTGAACATCAATGTGCTTTGTCTTTGAATAGTAAGTAGGGTTCTTTACCAAGAAAATTGCACTTTGGCTATCACAGTCTATTCTTATAGCTCCCTAAACTAACCCCATACTTGAACACAATCTCTGCAACCAAACTACTTCCTTGCTTGCATGAGTGGCTGCCATGTATTTTGCCTCTGTAGTTGATAATGCCACTACAGATTGTTTCTTACTCATCCAACTAACTGCACCTCCAAATAGGTTAAACACATACCCACTTGTAGATCTTCTCTGATCGAGATCTCCAGTCTAGTCTACATCAAAAAATCCATGAACATCCAAAACTCTATCCAATCCTGGTCTTCCTTGGTAGCACAAACCATAATCACTAGTGCCACGCAAATATCTGAAAACCCGCTTCACTGCTATCCAATACTCATTCCCTGGTTTTGGCATAAACCTACTCAATACTCCCACTGCATGTGCAATGTCTGGTCTACTATAGACCATCGCATACATCAGGCTACCGAATTCACTTGCATATGGAACATGGGACATGTCATCTTCCTCTTCTTGTGTCTTGGGACATTGTTCAACAGATAGCTTTACATCTACAGGAATAGGAACCTTCATTGTTTTACTATCCTGCATATTAAACCTCTGCAGTATTGTCTCAAAATGCTTCCTTTGGTTTAACCAGAGGTTCCTCTTTGCCCGATATCTCTTAATTTCCATGCCCAAAATATAGTTTGTAGCATCAAGATATTTCATGTCGGATTTGGAGGACAATTGGGTCTTCAAATCCTGGATAATTTCTTTGTCATTTCCAACCAGCAACATATCATCCACATAGAAGAAAAGATAGATAACATGGTCATCAAGTAATCTAAAGTACACAAAGTGATCTGCATTACTTCTGGTGAAGCCAAGTCCCTGTATAAATGTATCAAATTTCTAATACCACATCCTTGGTGATTGTTTTAGCCCATACAAAGACTTCTTTAACTTGCATACCAGTTCTTTCTTACCCTTCACCACAAAGCCTTCAGGTTGCTTCATGTACATCTCCTCTTCCAGATCCCCATGAACATATGTTGCCTTCACATCCATCTTTTCTACTTGAAAATCAAAAGAAGCAACAATAGATAAAAGTAATCTAATAGAAGCTACCTTGGCAACAGGAGAGAAAATATCACCAAAATCAATTCTTGACACCTGAGAATAACCTTTTGCTACCAATTGAGCTTTTTATTTCTCCACATTTCCTTCTGCATTGTCTTCTTCTTGAACACCCATTTGTTGCCAATGGGTTTCCTTCCAGCCGACAAATCCACCAGATCCCAAGCCTCATTTTTGTGCAAAGATGCCATTTCATCAACCATGGCCTCTTTCTAGAGTTTTCCATCCTCTAAATCTACTGCTTCCTTCACATTTCTGGGATCATCATCCGTAATAGATAAAGAAAAATTTAAATAGAAAGCAGATGGATTGTACCTTTATGGCCGCCTTCTTTCTCGAACTAATCTTCTCACACCCGGAGTTTGTGGCTCTTCATCTTCTGATTCCTCTTCTGTTGTAGAGTTTGATTCTTCCTCTTTAAGCTCAAACTCTATTTTCTCAGGTTCCTTTGGTTGGACATCATGTTCAATAACATCTTTCACCTCTCTGAACACCACATCTCAGTTGTACACAACCTTCCTTATTACTCGGTTCTAAAGCTTATAACTCTCTAAACCATCCTTATACCCAATAAAGATTCACTTTTCAGATTTACTATCCAACTTGGTTCTTTTCTCCTTTGGAACATGTACATATGCATCACATCCAAATACCCTCAGATGTGAAAGAGATGGTTTCTTACCAGTCCATAACTCTTGTGGAGTCTTATCCTCCAATGCTAATGAAGGTGATCAGTTGACCAGGTAACATGTTGTCTCCTCTACCTCTACCCAGAATTCTTGTCCTAACAAGACACCATTTAGCATGATTCTTTCCCTTTCCATCAACATCTTGTTCATTCTTTCTACAACTCCATTTTGCTCAGGTGTGTATGGAGTAGTCTTTTGTCATGCTATAGCATAATTCTTACAGAATTCTTCAAATTTCTTGCTGCAAAACTCTCCACCGTTATCTGTCCTCAACACCTTTATCTTATTCTCTGTATGTTTTTCCACTAGAGCCTTAAATTCCTTAAACTTGCCATAGACTTCAGATTTCTTCTTGAGGAAACATATCCATGCATTCCTTGAGAAGTCATCTATAAATGATACATAGTACAAAAACTTACTCAGTGATGGAAACTTCACAGGTCCAAACAAATAACTATGCACAAGCTCTAATATCTATTTTTCCCTCTTACCACTAGAGGGGAAAATCACTCAATTCTGCTTCCAATATACACAATTTTCAAAGAAATTAAAATCCAGAGAGCTATTATTCATACCTTCTACCATACCTTTACCATGAAGTATTTGAAGGCCCTTCTCTCTAATATGTCCAAGCCTTTGATGCCATATCATGGTCTTTTCTCCAGAGACCACTAGATTTTCTGCTCCACTTTCAGGAACCATAGAACTGATGCACCCATTAATAACAGTGCTACCTTACAGCTTGTACAGAGTTCTAATCTAAACTCCCCTCATCAACATGAGTGCTCCCTGAACTATCTTGCAGATATCTTTGTCAAACACTATTTTTACACCTGCATCATCCAACTTGCTTACAGAAATCAGATTTCTAGTTAATGCAGGAATATGCAGAACACCCGGGAGTGTTCTAATCCTTCCACCTTGCAACTTCAACTTGAATTTTTCATGACCAATGATTCTAGACTTCCTATCATCCCCCAAGAAGACATGACCACCATCATATTTCTCATACTCGCAGAACCACTCTCTATGGGGAGTGAAGTGAAAGGATGCACTTGAGTCAATCAACCATGCATCATGATCTACATGTGCACTTGAAGAAGCCATGTACACATCCCCACCTTCATCTAAGGTGGTTTTTGCTTCTGCAGAAGGAGCATCATCAGATCCCTTTCCTTTGTTAGGAGCTTTAGATTTACAGTCCCTTTTGTAGTGCCCTTCCTTTCCGTATTTCCAGCACACCACCTTTACAGGTTTTCTTGGAGATTTAGATCTCACACTCGATGACTTATTTTTGTTTTTTTTCTAGGACCGTCCTCATATAGACAAGGCATCACCATTCTGGCTCCCCATATATTTCCATCTCATCTCCTCCATTAGCAAGGATGAGACTATTTCATTAAACTGCAAGGCAGTTGCAATGCTACCTATTGCAATAACCATATTATCCCACGAATCTAATAGTAAACACAACAAACTGATGCACTTATCTTCATCTAAAATTTTAATATCAAAAGTTAATAACTGACTTACCACAATATTAAATTCGTTCAAATGTTCTGCCATCAAGTCTCCATCTTTCATCCTCAGGTTATACAAATTTTTCCAAAGGAACAGTTTATTCGCTAGAGACTTAGATTGGTGCAAAGCCCCTAGCTTGTCCCACAAAGCCTTCCCTGTTGCTTCCCCTAATACATTTAGCAATACTGAATTTCAGACACACAATCATATTGTGCTCTTTGCCTTTCATTCCAACTTCTTCCATTTTTCATCAGACACTCCTGTTGGTTTAGTATGCGGACCTATTGTGATCCACTAATATTTGTTGACCAGCAGATCCTCCATATTGAGTTTTAACAACTCAAAATTCTAACCATTAAATTTCTTTATCACTATCTTTCCATTGTTCGTCATCTTCTTTCACCACCAGAATTGATTCTGCAGATCTCCCACTAAACAAGGTTTAGCATAGGCCCAAACGAAGCTCCTCAACAGTAAAGGCATCCACTTGAAGCCAAAAAAACTCTGATACCAAATGTAGGTTTTAACCTCATACATAAATTACCTGCATACGAATTTTAAAAAACAAAAAATAAAAAAAGGCAAGAGCATAACACATAAAACAAATATACACAAATATTTTCCCCTGAATCCCAAAATTGGGACTACCAGCTTGATTTTTCTTTATGTTCCTTTCAATGTTAAACATATATATATATATATATATATATATTATATATATAATAATATAATAATAATAATATATATATATAATATATATATATATATAATATAATATATATTATGCTGAAGCATCCAATACCACGGACTGAAAAACCATCGCGCCCAAAAAAATGTGCTAAAACCATGCACAAAACCATAGGTAGGTTTGTCCCACCTAATATAGGGTCCCAAAAAAATTGATTTTGAGGTAGAATAGATGGATGTGAAGACAACATTTCTTCACGGGGATCTGCAAGAGGAGATCTACATGAAGCAACTTGAAGGTTTTTTGGTGAAGGGTAAGAAAGAACTAGTATGCAAGTTAAAGTAGTCTCTGTATGGGTTAAAATAGTCACCAAGGATGTGGTATCAGAAATTTGATACATTTGTACGGGGACTTGGCTTCACCAGAAGCAAATCAGATCACTGTGTGTATTTTAAATTAATTGGTGACCATGTTATTTATCTGGTCTTGTATGTGGATGATATGTTGCTGGTTGGAAATGACAAAGAAATTATCCAGGATTTTAAGACCCATTTGTCCTCCAAATTCGATATGAAATATCTTGGTGCTGCAAACTATATTTTGGGTGTGGAAATTGAAAGAGATTGGAAAAAGTGGAATCTCTGGTTAAACCAGAGCAAGTATGTCGAGACAATATTGCAGAGGTTTAATATGTAAGATAGTAAACTGGTTAAGGTTCTTATTCCTGTAAGTGTAAAGTTATATCCTAAATAGTGTCCCAAGACACGAGAAGAGGAAGAGGACATGTCCCATGTTCCATATGCAAGTGCAATCAGTAGCCTGATGTATGCAATGGTTTGTACTAGACCAGACATTGTACATGTAGTGGGAGTATTGAGCAGGTTTATGTCAAAACCAGGGAAGGAGCACTGGACAGGAGTGAAGCGAGTTTTTAAGTATTTGTGTGGCACTAGTGATTATGGTTTGTTCTACTAAGGAAGACCAGGATTGGACAAAGTGTTGGATATTTGTGGCTTTGTTAATGCAGACTGGGTTGGAGATCTGAATCAAAGAAGATCTACAAGTGGGTATGTGTTTAACCTATTTGGAGGTGCAGTCAATTAGATGAGTAAGAAACAATTTATAGTGACACTATCAACTATAGAGGCAGAATACATGGCATCCACTCATGCAATCAAGGAAGCAGTTTGGTTGCAGAGATTGTGTTCAAGTATGGGGTTAGTACAAGGAGCTATAAGGATAGACTATGACAGCCAAAGTGCAATTTTCTTGGCAAAGAAACCTACATATCATTCAAAGACAAAGCACATTGATGTTCAGTATCACTTTGTGAGGGATATGACAGAAAACAAAAAGGTGTTGCTAGTAAATGTGGACACTTTGAAGAATACTGCAGATGCATTGACAAAATCTATGAGCTTTGAGAAGTTCTCTTGGTGTAGAGAAATAATGGGTGTTGCAAGGATGGATAAATGACTAAGATCTCTTGTGGCCCCCTATGGAAAGAAAACAACAAGTGGGAGAATGTTGGTTTGTGTTATATTCTTTCCACGACTAGCCCAGGTAGTTAACCAGGGGGCTAGAGGGGGGACGGAGCGCCCCCTTTGTTGCGTCGATTACGTAGTGGGGGGGTCACAGGGGGTTTGAGGGGTGTAGATGACCCGTCTCTATGGGGTCCAGGGCAACACCTTGGAATTTTTTTTTTTTGGACCCTATATTAGGTTGGGCAGACCTACCTATGGTTTTGTGCATGATTTTTCACACATGGTTTTGGACACGATGGTTTTCGGTCCATGGTTTTGGATGTGATGGTTTTTGGGTCCATGGTACTAGATGCTTCGACATGTATAAATATGTATTGTAACATTGAAAGGAATATAATGAAAAATCAAGCTGGTAGTCCCATTTTTTGGATCCAGGGGAAAATCTCTATGTATATGTGTTTTATGTGGTATGCTCTCACATTGTTTATTTCCTGTGTTTTAGAATTTGTATGCAGGTAATTTCTGTATGGAGTGAAAAGCTACAATGGGGTTTTGGGTGAGTTGAACAGTGCTAGGTTTTCTTCTGTTGGAATACCCATATAAGGATTTGGATCTTCACATCATTTAGGTGTCCTTGTGACTATATATCTTGGAAGGCATTCAAGAAATTGACACCACTATTTGAACCTGGAGCGAGAATAATTGGGGGCAGGACCTATCTGGGTGATACTGTCGGATCTTCCTCTGCATTTATGGTTTGAAGGTATCTTTGGATGCATTAGGGATGATTTAGGGAATTTCTAGGATTTCGACAGAGGGTATCTTGAGTCTAGAAATAAGACATATGCTAGAATTTTGGTTCATCTGGACACAAGGGAGGTTCTGGTGGCTAGTTTGACGCTATATTATTGAGGGCTTGTTCATATTTAGAAGTTAGATTATGAAGGTATCCCATTTCAATGTCATCATTGTCATGAGGTTGATCATGTACTCAAGGGTTTCCCTCTCTTACAGAAAATACCTATTGACATTGGTCATGGAGACAACCTCTAGGAGGGGATGAATGTTGGGGGTATTGTTGGGAATTCTCCTTTGTACCACATGTGGAAAATATGGTACACAAGGGGCTTGAGAGTAGAATGGGAGCTCACCACAACATAGCGACGACATCCTCCTCTGTGGGTACCTCCCCCCCTCCCTCCTCTCATCTTCATATTTCTGATTATATGCCTTGTTCTACTCCCTCTATTGTTGGTGAACATATGTTACCTCTGGGATTGGGGTTATATCTTGTCAAATTATGAATGCTCCTATGTGTTTTTTGTCTCTCACACCCTCTTTCCCTCCTTCTAAGGATGAATCATCTGATACTAGGGAATGTCCTCGATATAACCTATGATCCTTATCACGTCCTCCCAATTTCGCCACTTGTAATCAAGATCCAAATAAAGTACTTGGTGCCATTTGTCCCTCTAAAATCCCCAAAATCCCTTGGGGATGCCAATCATATATATCTAAAGCCATTCATAAGGCTAGTTGAGATGTAGAATTTGGTTGTCAATTATCACTTGATGGGGTTCTTAGAGCAAAGCATACCCCAGAAGTTGGTCCCTCATGAAGTGACTTTCCTTTAACTATCACGGTTTAGCTAGTAATCCCAAAAAAATAGCCTTGAAATGATCAATTATGTCGCATAACTTGGATATTATTTTTCTTCAAGAATCACTTGGGCATGATATTCATATCGTTAACTCATTGGAAGGTATACTAAATGATTGAGTTTTTTTTGGTTTTTGACACTCGTGGAAGCTCCAGGGGTTTGGTCCTTGGGGCCAATCGAAAATCCATCAATATTTTGAACACTTGGGGTGGGGACAACTTTATAACCATGGATATCTTCTTAGCTAATCTAGGTATGGAGCTCAGGATCATTAATGTATACGGGTCATGTTCTAGTAGGATCAAATTTTGGAACAATTTGATGGATAGATCCTCTATGAGTGTGGCTAACTTGATTTTTGAGGGGGGGCTTAATTTTTCCTTGGGTATCTCAGAGATCTGGGGTGAACATTCCCATGCCAACTCTCTCTCTGATTTTTTCACGCAGATGATTGACAAATGCAATTTGGTAGATATTGACATGGCCAAGAATTTGGTGTCACTAGGATAGCCCAGAGAATTAATATTTTTTTGGTTCAGGAAGGTTTGAATCAAGGCATTCCTCTTTTCAAAAAATGGGTGGGGCCATGTGGCTTATTTGATCATCATCCCATTTTTTGGAAATATCTAGAAATTTCAACAAGCCAAGAGCTCATTTTAAGTTTAATGCGAGATGGTTGGAGGAGGAGGAGTTTCGAGTCTTGGTTAGGAATACCTGGCATCCATGAATTGCTGAAGGGGATCTCTCTGTGGCCAGGAAATTTATTAACAACGTTCAAAATCTCAAGAGAGAAACTATAGTATGGGATAGGAATAAAAATAAAAAATATGAGGAAGCCTTGAAACTCATTGAATCTAAATTAGATTTATTAGAACAGCCTAATGGTGGTAGCTATGACTCTTCCGATTCCAAAGCATAGGGCATTCAACTGGAACCAGATAGAAGAAGGATGTTAGAAGCTAGAGAGGAGGCCTGGAGACTTCAGAATAGAGCTATATGGCTACATGTAGAAGATGACAATACGAAATTCTTTCAAAAATATGCCAAAGGTAGGAAGGTCATCAACACCATCTGATCACTTGAAGATGAAAATGGTGTGAAGAAGTCCAATTTTAGTTATCTTGAAAATATGGGATTTTGACATTTTAGAACCATATTTACAACCCCTAGACATTCTACCTTAGCATAGATCTCATAGATTGCAATATTGTTTCCTTGATTTGTTGAAGAAGACATAATAGAGATCTCATGGCCCCGATTACACCTAATGAACTAGAAGAGACCCTTCAATGGTTTAAGAAAGATAAAAGTCCTAGGTTGGATGGTTGGCTAGTAGAATGTTCCTTGGGATTCTATGAGATAATTGGATCAAGTCTTTTTAAAGTAGTGGAGGAATGCAAATATTCTAGAAAAATGTATGATGCATTTAATGCAACCTTCATTGTCCTTATCCCCAAGACCTACAACATAAAAAAAATTAACTATTCCATGCCCATTTTGTTGTGTAATTGTATTTACAAAATCATCTCCAAAATTATTACTAATATGATCTAGCCCATACTGTCTCAACACATCTCACATGAGAAATTTTCCTTCCTGGATAACACAGAGATACATGAGGCTATTGGCATCACTCAAGAAGGATTACACAGCCTAAAAATAAAAACATGGAAATGAATGGTTTTGAATATTGACTTAGCAAAGGCTTTTGATAAGGAAAATTGGCTGTACATTTGTATGTTCCCTACTAATTTGGTTTTCATTATGAATTTTATCAAATGCATCATGTGTTGCATCACATATGCATCCTTTGTGGTATTAATCTAGTGCTCCTTTGGACTTCTTCCATGCTTAGCACAAGGATGCCCTCTCTCTCCCCTTCTCTTTCTCTTGATTAAGGAAGGTCTCAACAGAGTGGTTAAGGAGGCTAACAAGAGGGGGGAATCTAATTGGTGCCCTAGTGGACAATAACATCAACTTGACATATATGCTCTTTGTTGACGATGTCCAAATATTTTTGAATGGATGTCGTCATGCCATTGACTCTTTTAAAGGTACCCTTAATTTATTTTGTAGAGCTACAAGAATGGATGTTAATCATTTAAAATCTATAGTATCTACTACAATATTCTCTCGGGTAGATATCTCATATGTGCTTGAGTAGTTTTTGTTCCAACTCCGCCTTTGAATAGGGACTCAAATATTTGGGATTTCATCTCAAGCCCAATGACAACAGGAAGGTTGATTGGATGTGGATAATTGCCAAGATTGAAAAAATACTAAACTCATGGAGCCACAGGTGGTTATCGAGATTTGGCCGACTAGTCCTAATTAAGTCTATTCTAGAAGATATCCTTCTTCTATGGATGTCTTTGACATGTATCCCCAAACACATCTTGAACAAAATCCAAACATGTTGTTGTGGTTTCTTGTGGAGAGTTACAAAGGATGGTAGCAATTTTGCTTGTGTTTGATGGAATAGGATTGCTCTACCCAAAAAATGAGGTAGATGGGGGATTAAGAACCTCTCTCATTTCTCTTAGGCCCTTGCTGCAAAGAGTGGATGGTGATTTTTGTCCACAAAAAACTTATGGACTTTGATGGTCACACATAAATATATCCACCCGCTTACTCTAACACAATGGATTTGTCTTCAGAATAAGAATAGGAGCAACATATCCACGATATGGAAAGCCATTATGCATACTTTTCATATCATTGGTCATGATCTCGCTTAGAATATTAGCTCTAGTACATGTTGGGTGTGGTATTTTACCTATTTTCTGCACATTCTTTCCCCAGTTTTGACCTTTCTGTCCTCCAGGCCTATGACTTTACATGATCAAATTCCTTGTTTCCTCACCTTTTCAACCTATTCTACTGTCATGTTACTTTGTTGTATTTTACCGAATAATATGAGGCTTTATTCCTTTTTGTGGCTAACTAGGAGAGTATTGAAGAAGTATTTTGGGAAGCTCTTCTTTTCAAGTGATGGCTTGCTAAGACAAAGCTATGAAGCAAATAGGCAGTGTGGATTAACTCCAGAAAAGGGTAGAACGGTTCGTTGTTATACCCTGGATGATGTTACAAGTTGTTGTTACAAATTGGATGTTGTTACAGGTTGTTCTTACACATTGGATGTTGTTATAGGATGTTGTTTCACTACGCGTTGATACAAGAGTCCACCGTCACACCAAAAGTGTTGTCTCCAGTAATTTCGTGACATCCCGAACCACCATTCACTCAATGTTGTTGTGCCGAAGCTGGGAAATGTGGGTACTATTCCACATAACGATTGTTGGTAGTAGGGATTGTTTATTTTGGAAGCAACAAGACCCAAGCGGTTGCAATCATAACCAATGTATATTTGCATTTAGAAATAGGTTGTAATTACTTTTATTTTTGACCATCATGAGAATTGTGAGATTCTCATGACTGATCTGTTTCTAATTTCGGGTTGTAATGACTATAAAAAAGCTCGATTTTTCATGTACAAGGACACGACATATAGAAAAGTATTGTTACTTTGCTTCTATAATTATGAGTTTATTTTTAATATTAATCAGCATGGTGATGCTGTTACTATTCTTCAGTTGATTCCCCTGCTCAGGAGGAAGGGCCCTCCCCTTTGCTAGGGATTCCAGTGATAGAGGTAGTGTACATTCTAGTTTAGCTAATTAATTTATGGTTTCTCGTTGTTGTTGTACAAATCATGGATTACATCCGTTGTTGTTTCCATTTATATTATGTTTTTACATTGTGTTAATCAACAGAATGGTACTAACCAGCTGGAGTAGATATTAGTTCATGTGTGGTGCACCTTTATTTTGATAGCTATGAAGTTTGATTGAATTCTGTAGAGTGTTTTTATGTCTACATGCATGGTTTGATTCAACAATTTAGATCAGCGACACCTTTTACTGTTTTTTGCATTTCCTTATTCTTGGCTGGAGTGTATCGGCATAGACAATGTGAACTTCATTGAAACATCAAGACCTACCTTGGGTTGGTAATTAAATGTTACAGTCTCAGTCAATTAAGATTGATTAAAACAGCACTACATTTTGGCATCGTTGCCGAGGACGGCAGTTGATGATACAGTCAACCAAGTTGTTTGTTTGTTATAGTGTTCCTAGTCCACAGTTGTTGGGTGGTAAGACGAGAGGTAAGAACTTGTGTATCGCTCTAGCATACATGGGCGAGCTCGCCATTGTGATTACTAGAGAACTTGTGACATTTTGATGTTTTGTTTAGCGTGTCTTTAGCTCCATAGTTCTTGGGCAGTAAGACAAGAGGTAAGAACCTGCACATCACTCTAACATACCTGGGAAAGCTCACCACTATCGAAGATTGAGACACTTAGGGTGTGATTTAATACACATAGGGTCCATTTGTGCAATTGTAGGAATTACAGAGATACTGAAATCACCCCCACTCTAATAAGTCACAGGAAAAATGGGTTGTAAAAAGGAAAGGAAGAGTGTATATTTGGGAAGGAAGACATTTATCCAAGAACTAATCTCCAACGAAGAAAAAAACAATTCAAATCTCAAAGGAATGCAAGGAAAACATGGCCGCAAAAAACTATTACTCCCATAGCAAAAGCAGAAACCTCTGATTCCTCCATCTCAGGACCGCATCATTCTAAAGCTAGCACCCATACCCCCAAGACCAAGAATTTGATTCATGAGCAAGAAGGGGAAGCGAGTCGCCAGAACTTGAGGACCAAGGGGCAAGGGGAAACTAAGGGGGAGTATCAAACACTTGAGACGAAAAATCACTTGTTGATTTATTAATATCCAGATATAGGTAGTGCAGTGAAACAGCCAGCCCCAGGGGTATCTAAGGCACTAATCACATCTTCAAGGCCATCACAAGAACAATTTGAAGGGCGTCTGCTACAACAAAGGTTAGAAGAATTAGTCATGGGGGAAAATGTTAGGCCCCTATACTACTAGTGTAACCCCTTATTGTTATCAGTACAACCCCTTTATTATATTGATGTACCCATGTAGTGCCCATATTGTCACTATTGTGCCCCATAGAAGCCCACTATTGTTATTATTGGCCCTTACATTATTATTGTTATGTTGGCTCTGATTACATTATGACCCCTTAGACTCCTATATATAGAAAGGAGGTATTTTCATTTGTATCATCGAAGAATTGTTCATTTATGTAATGTAAAGGAGGTTTCCC
>APFE030489882.1:159232-186264 GCA_000404065.3 Pinus taeda
AAAATCCATCTGATAGAGGTCGAGAGTCATCATCTATCCTTGACATCTATCCTCAGTAGCTTTTCGCAGATAATGTCGATCCATAATGGGTGTCCTGGTGCATTGAATCTTCCTCCCTTCTCCATTTATAAAAGTCTTTCCTCATGCATTAGAGAAAGAGTTCTGGAGTAATGCTAGTTGTGATTATGCTTGTCTGGAGTGATAGTAAGAGTCTTGAAGCATAGGGAGGTTATGCTGCCGGAATCCAGAGAGAGAGAAGGTCTATTGCAAGGCATACATAGCTGCTCGCCCAGCTAGAGAATAGGTTCAACGTCAGAACCTTGGTTGTATCTTTCTCTTCCTATTATTCATTAATAAACGACTGCTATTATGGTTCCAATATCATTGCCTATTATAATGATGATTGAGTTATATCTTTTCTGACCGATATATAGTTGCATCTATTGGATTTTATGCTTGTATTTGTGTCGTTCTTTGCATGTGCAGGTGTCCGTTCACAAGGATCGTGGGGATTGTGACCAGCCAAAGCAAAGAAACGGGAGCGAAGATTCTTCTACAAGTACTAGCGTTGGAATCCAGGTAGGCCCTCATCATCGATCTTTGATTTGCAATTAGGAACCTGCGTGTTAGCGTTATTTGATTGTTGCTAGACCCAATTTGGGCTAGTGGGATCGCCTCTGTCCGCAGAGGGGATTTACCTGTTCAACACTCCCCTATCATTATAGAGGACTGTGAACCATCCAAAGGAGATGTCGGAGGCTCTGACATGTCTACTGTGCCTACAACAACTGGTGTAGAGGAAGTTGTGACATTTGTAACATTTGACTTGCGAAGAATTGTTACTAATGTAATAACCAACTCGGGGAAGGATGATACACCTATAATAGCAAATTCAACTATTGTAACATAGAACCCTCTGTATCCTCAGAGATTGGCTAAACCTAGGATGACTTCACAGCCTAAATCTGATTTTCTTAGGGAGTTGCAAAATTTGCATGTGCGAATCCCTCTGTTACAAGCCCTTAAAGAACTACCTATTTATGATAAAAAATTGAGAGATTTGTGCATAAGGAAACCTGGAAGGAAGCTTAAAGACCCTGCCACCATACATGTGATGGGGAAATTATCTGAATTAATGTCTACTCAACCTCTCCTAACTAAGTACAATGATCCAAGAAATTCTACGATCACTGTCTAAATTAATGATCAGCCCATAGCAAACACATTGATCGATCTTGGGGCTACCATTAATGTAATGACAAAAGACCTATTTATCACTCTTAGGCTAGAGGGACTCAGACATATTCCTATTATGCATGAATTAGCAGACATGTATCATGTTAATCCTGAGGGGATGTTAGAGGATATAGTGATTATAGTAGCTTCCTGGAGGTATCCAACTGATTTTCTTATCTTACAGCCCAAATCCAATTTAGGGGGGCATCCTTTGATCCTAAGGAGACCTTGGCTAGCCACTGTGGATGCATTTATAGGCTGTAGGTCAGGATCTATGGTGATCTTGGATGGCCAGACAACATAGAACCTTAATCTTTACCCCCCAAAACTAAATGTGGATGTGTACAACCCTTGGTGGGATGAGTTTGAGCCTGAGTCAGATCTTTCCCTGCCACTCCTCACTCTATGGAAAGCCCAATATTTCAAAAATGAGACAGAAGATGATGTCATTAACGGTTTTATTAGTAACTCACTTTCTGTCACTTATGTTAAGAATGCGAATGAGGAAGAAGAGGTGGAAGATATAGATTTTGAACAAATGAGAACTGCTCCGAATATTGACAGCAGTCCAATTGAGATAGAATCATGAAAGGTTTTTAATGTTAACTCCAACCTGACTGTTGAGAAAAACCAATGGTTGTTACAGATGTTACAGAAATAAAAAAAAGGCATTTGCATGGGATTATATAGATATGAAAGGGATCAACCCTAACCTATGCACTCACTGTATTTATTTGAAGGATGGTTGCAAACCAGACAAATAGCCATAGTGTTGCATGAACCCTGCACTAAAGGAGGTGGTGAAAGAAGAACTACAAAAACTCTTGAGTGCTAATTTTATTTATCCAATATCTGACAGTCAGTGGGTGTGACTGTTGCCATCGTTCCTAAAAATAATGGCAAGTGGACAATCTGTGTTGATTACAGATAACTCAATAAGGCCACTCAAAGGGACCATTTTCCCTTACCATTTATAGATCAAGTCCTTGATACCCTCTCCGGAAAGAAATTATTTTCATTTTTGGATGGATTTGGTGGCTACAATCAGATACAGATTGCCCTGGAAGATCAGGATAAAACAACCTTTACTTGTCCATGGGGAACCTACGCACATAGAGTACTTCCTTTTGGACTCTACAATGTGCCAACAACTTTTCAAAGGGAAATACTGGGAATTTTTCTAACTTGTTGAATCACTACCTGGAAATCTTCATGGATGATTTTACACCTTATGGAGATGCTTTTGAAACAGCATTAGTCAATATGGGAAAAGTGTTGGAAATATGTGTATAGACTAATGTTTCCTTAAGCACTGAAAAATGTCACATGACGATGACTGAAGGGATCGTGCTTGGACACGACATTTCTACTGATGGAATCAAGGTAGACCTTGCAAAAATAGAGGTAATTCTAAAAATTCCAACCCCCAAAATGCAAAAAGAGGTACATAGTTTTTTTGGGCATGCACAGTATTACAAGAGATTTATAGAAAAGTTTTCAAAAATTGCATCACCATTATTTTCCTTGCTCATGAAGGATGTTGATTTCTTGTGGATAGGGAAGTGTGAGAAGGCCTTTTTAAAGTTGAAATGTTGTGTATCAACAAATCTAGTTTTACGAGGACCTAATTGGGAACTGCCATTTCACATAGCTACGAATGCATCAGATATTGCTGTAGGTTTTGTTTTGGGCCAGCTGGAGGATAAGAAACCTTATGCTATTTATTACATAAGAGAAAATCTAACCCTAACTGAGGTCAACTACACAGTGACCGAGAAGGATTTCTTAGCATTCATGCACGCCATCAACAAATTCTAACATTACATCACCGGGTATCAAGTATTTGTACACACTAACCATTCGGTCACTCATTTTTTAATGAATAAGCCAATTACCAATGGTAGGATTACATGTTGGCTATTGTTGTTGCAATAATTTGATATCACTATTGTAGATAAGCCTGGAAAAGATAATGTAGTAGCTGACTTTCTTTCTAGGCTAACTATTGATGACACTTGCATTCCCACTGAGGATTCTTTCCCTGATGAATATCTTTTTGCTATTTCTAATTACTCACCTTGGTATGCAAATATAGCCAATTGTCTTGTTGTAGGGACGTTTCCACATTATTTGTCCTCCAAGAAGAAAAGAAAGATCATACAGAAAAGTGCTACATATACCTGGATAGATGACAACCTCTATCACACTGGACCAAATTTCCAGATTAGACGTTGTGTTAGAGAAGATGAGGTCTTTGATATCCTTAAAGCCTATCATGAGGAACCTTGTAAAGGACACTTCGCAGATAAACATATAGGATACAAAGTCCTTTCAATAGGGTATTACTAGCCAACAATATTTTAGGATGCCAAGAAGTTTGTGAAGGGATTTGATAGTTTTCAAAGGATGGGCCAACCACTACAATCAAACAAGATTTCGTTACAGCCCCAAATCGTCTTAAAATTGTTTGAGAAGTGGGCTCTAGATTTTGTGGGACAAATTAATCCTTCATCTAGACAAATATCCTACATCCTGGTCTGCACTAACTATGTCACAAAATGGGTTGAGGAAAAGGCATTAACTAGAGCCACAGAGCAGGTCGTCTCAGATTTTTTGTTTGAAGACATCTTTGTCTAGTTTGGCATACCTAGGGAGATAGTCACAGACAGAGGGCCCCAATTCACATCTCATAAGATCCAGGAGTTGGTAAAAAAATATAAAATCCATCACAGAATCACAACACCTTATCATCCACAAGAAAATGGCCAAGTGGAAAGCACTCACAAAGTCATTGAGGTGATCCTTACTAAAACTATGGCCAGTCACTGAAGAAATTGGGCTGACAAACTTCCAGAAGTGTTGTGGGCATACAAGACTACATGGAGGAATACCACTGGATACTGACCATATGAACTTTTGTACGGTAAGAACCATTTATTCCTCATTGAATTTGAAATCAAGACACTAAGAACAACATTTTAGGTCAATTTGGATTTGGCTACAACACAAAAGTAGGGATTGAACTAGCTCAATGAATTGGAGGAGAAATGGTTAGCTACTATCCAGCGAACATAGATTATCTACCAGTAGAGATTTAAGTGGCATGACAGATTCATAGAGAAAAAGGAGTTCCAGAAAGGAGATTGGGCTCTCTTATATGTCTCAATATTTAAAGACTTCAAGGGTAAGCTCTGCACTAGATGGCTAGGTCCCTATGAGGTAGATGCAGTCTTTGACAATGGGACTGTAAATTTGGTGACCATTGACAGTGCGAAGACACCATTGCTTGCAAATGGGCACCGTCTTCGGTTATATCACAAACCTACTTCAAGGGATTCATTTGTCAACATTGTCACAAATTCAAGTCTACAGATTACAGGAATAGGGGAAAGCCACCATGTGCTGCAAAAATTCTAATTTTTTCAATAAGTGTAACGAATGAAAATCAACTTCGATTGGCGGCTGTTACACCTTCAAACTTAATATATTATATATAAATATATAATATATATATATATATATAATACATGCATGAATAATCCAAGTAGTAGAATTGGAATTATCCACAGTACAGTTCATTTTGTCGACATTTCAAAATCCCAAAGGGGGTTCCATAAGCTAAAACAACCATAGAAGCTTAAAATCTAAGATAATAATCTGGCTGCGAAAACCTTTCCCAAGCCTAGACAGACACTTTTTATCGTAGTTGAAAACCACGTGGTGGCAGCTGTTACACACTCTGTAACAACATCTCTTATTTCAAGTCATATCTTATGATAAGTGTTGTTACATGATATTTTCCTCTTTATTTGTTTTATTTTGTAGAAATTAAAATAATATATATCAGTCGTCTTGGTTGTTACACCTGTAACAACCGACTACTTTTCAGGAATAAACGAGATATTTTATTGTAATAAGTAGCAAACATCACCATGATCCTCATCATCATAATTAAGTTCGCATGTCTCGCTGCCGGAGCTTGGTTCGCATGTCTCGCTACCGGAGCTTGGTTTGCATGTCGCACTGCCCATTACTTCGCCCCACATCACCCAGGTATGTCATAAAAAAGTAACATTGAATTCACTTTATTTGTAATTATGGCAACTTAACATGACTTTTGACAGCCGAGGACAGCTGTCATATTTAAGCAGGGGGGAACGAATCATATTGTGACATGACTGTCACATGATTTGCGGTTATTCGAAAAATTCTGCAATTAAGGCATGATGACCTAGTAGTTATTGTTACTTTATGTTGATCATGCCAAAAAGGGTAAGTGTACCATCGACAAGACCTCCCCATGACTCACCATTAAGGAAAATTCACTGTGCAGTACGAATCATAAGTGAAAAATCCAAATTCGAAATCCTCACCTGTGCCACCCTACCATTTACCCCTGCTGGAAGCGTTGAATCCCCATTCAGAGTGCTTGGAGAATTGGAAGATAACAGTGTAGGATGAAACAACTAAGTTGTGTGTTGACGATCTTGAAGCGTCTAGAGGAAGGGAGAAGGAGGTGAAATAGCACTGGATTTGCATAAGCAATGGGTGGAGCAACAATACAGCACGAGCGAGGGTCCATAGAAGCCTTGGAGGATTTCCTAGAAACATGCCAGATTTTCAAGGATGCAGGCTGGTTTGAATTCTTCTAGAGGTTAGAAGGATCAGACGGTGGTGTTTCCATGGAATTTGCAAAGAATTTGGAAAGAAGCCAAACAGAGGTTAGAGGGTTGAAGCTGGAGGTCACGGAAGAGGTGATTGCTAGAGTAACAGGATTACTAGTGGAACGGAAGAGGTGGTTTAACAGGAAGGTCAATGACCCCTCACTGGAAGGGGATTTCCTCCAAGAAGAAGAGTCGTTGGTAAAGAAAGGAAGGGGAATTGATAGACTATCACTCCCCCAGCCATAGGTTGATGTTTCCCTCTACCTCATCAAGTACATTACTTGCGAGGGAAGGGCAACAATTGTGTTTAATTACCACTTTCCATTGTTGATCCACCTCCAACATTAGCAGCTGGTCAACCTTCCTTACTTCTTGCTAGGCAACATTAGGCATATGGCCACAACTATGAAAATAGCTTCACATATAGAAAAGTGTGTCACCAACCATGGCCTTATAAAACTCATTGTGTTGGATGCTTTGAGCTGACAAGGCAAGAATTGGGAAGAATTCATGAGGAAGATGCCCAGGACCACCCATAGGAGGCAAACCAAGATGTCTAAGGAAGCTCCAGAGGTGACAAAGGAGAAACCCCATCCCTCGACAGTAAGGCTTAGAAAGAGGCCATTTGATAAACCAATTGGTGATAGGCAGCCAAAGTAGAGGATAAGGGTTAGCAAGCACCCAGAGTCCCCATCCATGACAAGGAATAACAAAGAAGCAGTAGAGCAGAAGGATGAGGATCAGGCTCAGCTAGAGGAACCTTATTCACTTGGTAAGAGTGAAACCCAATCCTTGCTGTCAAAAATTGAAATTATAGATAAAGAAAATAGAGAACTAAGGGAACATCTAGTAGAAGGAAAGGTAGAGCCAAGAACTCAAGGCTAGATACTTTGGTAGAGACCGTGGATAGGGCTAGAAGGGGAGATGTCCCAAGCACTGTGTGCATAGCCTGTGCTGAGAAGTTGGTGGCAGCAGGATTTAAAGTCTGTGCAACAGACACCACCTCGAGGGAGACTCAAACTAAAATTTGGGAAGTTGTTACACCATAAACCATTGAGGACGTTGTTTTTACACAAGAACCAACAACTGATACGGCACAATCCATAGGAAGTGATCGGGTAATGGATACACAGGAGCCCTTGGCTGACAATGTTGTTTTGTCAGAACAAGGAGTGGAGGAGGAAGTCAGCCAAGGGAAGGAAGAGGAAGCTAACATACATGAGCCTAAGACCAAAATTTTCGTTACACAACAACTAGTAGTGAAAACAAAAGCCAATCTGGAGAAAAATGATGTACAGAAGTCTATGGATAACGTTGCTGCTACACAAGAACCAACAATGGAAGCTGACTAGGAAGATAAAGAAATTGTGACAAAATGCACTGACAAAGTTGTTGTTACACAAGAACCAGCAGCCGAGGTGGAACAATTTCACCCTCGGGAGGTTATTACACCCTCAATTGATAGTGCATGCAGAAGAACATTGGTTCCTCATGAAGGATGGTGTTCTAAGTAGATGTTATTGTTGCCAGAGATGAAAAAATAGAAGTAGTTGGCACTCTCTCTACATGAAGGAGTGATCTCACTCAAAGTACATAAAATAATGATGGACTCCATCAAAGAAAAATGGAAAAAATAAGAATGGGAAAGAGAAGAGGAAGCACAGAGGAACAAAGAAGTTATAAAGAAGAAGGATGAACAATTGTATCAATTAAATCAATAGGTCTTTGACTTGATGGACGATAAGACCAAACTCCATGACCTTGTCCTAAACCTACGATCATGCAGGTGTCCATCCTCATCATAGCCAGTGTTCCTTTGGGAACGTTATTACTTATTTCAATTAAAGGTAATTGTTGAGAATATGTCCTATTTGGGTTCTTCAACCCGTACTTTTTTGGAAATTTTTCACTCCTGTGACTTTGATGACCATAGCTTGTTGTGCAAGTTGTTCTTGCACAATATCATGTGTATGTTGCTTATGTGTTTGACCTCCATTAATGAGTTTGTTGCTTATGTTTTTGTATAAATAGGAGTACCTCCTCCATTCCAAGGAGAGGACTCTTGGAGCATGTATCCAACTTATGATGGAATAGAATAAAGCTTCATTTTACATAAATTTTCTTTCTATAGTTTTAGATATAAATTGTCTTAATGTAGTATATGAATTTATGAAATAGCTTGAGCTCACTCTGAAAAGATCAAAGAAACATTCTATTACTTTGTTCTTAAGAAAATTGATCTCACTCTGAAAAGATCAAAGAAACATTCCATTTCGTAATAGACCTTATTTCATTTGATTGCCTAGATGTTTGAGGATTTGTTTGTGATTGATGAATGGGTTTTAAATTAAAATCTTATCAACATATGAGGGGACAACCAAGGGTCTAAGTTAGGCTTTCCGTCTATTTGATTTGCATGATAATTGAAATGCATTCTTTTGCTTTTAAATTTCAAGTTATTTCATTTCTTATGCTTATGAATGAATCTTAGTTTAGTTTGGATCAGTATATGAGGGGACAATCAAGGGACTAAGTTAGTCTCTCTCTCTATTTGAATCTGAACAACAATTAAAATTCATTCTCTTTTCTTTATTTCAAGTTTCTAGTTTTATGTAATCAATGATTTCTTTTCAATCTATAATACTACAAGGAAAACCGGGACCTCCTCAATTAGGAGCCTCTTCCCTTTCATATTATATTGAATAAAAAATCATTTAGTTAGACATAGAGTTAGTTGCCTACTCCTGCATATATTTTGTTGGCATCATCACAAGCTTACGAGTATCCCTGGTTGATAATTTAATGAAAGCAATTTAAGCAATTAAATTGCCCAACATTTTAGCGTCGTTGTCGGGGATGGTGCTAAGGGATTAGGCATTAGGAATTTAATTCAGTACCAATATTTTTCTTTGGAAAAACTAACTCATGTTGAAAGGATGACTTGGTGACAGCAAGATCTTAGTAACATGGGGAAGTGTACATAGGAGTTAGCACTGAATCTCATTTTTAGCTGCATATATAAATCATGATAAATAGGATGCATAAATTTCAATATATCTTTTCACTATAAGAGTTTCGAACTAATCCATTTATGGACATGAGATCTAGAATGATATTCAAGCATTTGGAGGAAAGACAAGAGAATGAGGACTACAATGAAGATTGGTTTCAAAAGGTGACTAAGCCACAACATTATTCCATTCTTCAATGAATCCTAGCATTTAATCCAAATGTGCAATTGATCTCTCATATCCTTGTAAACATTCAGGTATATTTTTAACATTTGGATGTGAGCATACTAGATATTTTGATCTGTAAATGGCTTCATTGGAAATACTCCTACACTTAAAAAAAAAAAATCTCGTTCTCAAAATAGAATAGTATAGAATAGGAAAATAAAACCAAGCTTGGAGAGATTTTTTTAAGTTTTTGATATTCAAATTTGATTTCATTTTCTTGGAAATTTTGGTGGTGCAGTAAGAGCCACCTCATTCACTAACCATTGGGAGGAATATCTACAATCAAAAGGATATTTGTGAAGAAGGAAAACAAGCGGAGTTTAGAAAATTAAAATTTGAGGTTTGAAATCAAATTCTTCTTATATTTCTTTTCAAATTTCAAGTTTCAATTACATAAAGAATTCATAAGTATGCTCTCCTCCTATGCTTTGTGTGACCTGGAGGATCAAAAAATGGATTTCATGTTAGTATATCTTTTATAAGAAAAAATTATTTCATTATTTGTTTCTTTTAAAAATAATAAACATAAATAAAAACACAAAAACAAAAATGAGAATAAAGTAAACAAATAAAAATTCATGGAAGCCAAGGAAACAAATTGCTGCAAATGTTATGTATGATATTGACAAAATGAAAGATAGTTGTGCATTGTCGTGATTTAAAAAAGAATAAACGAATTTCATTTTTAAAATTCGCAGAGGTTAAAAACGTCATTTTTAAAATGCATTTTGTAACAAAATTAAAATGAATCTGAAAAATCTAAAACATGGGTTTTTCTCATAACAGGGTGAATTATGTTTAATGCATAATATTTTTGCAAAATTCATAACCATTTGAGAGATTTTCAGGGTTCTCTGAAGTGTTATTTGTGAGGTTGCATGAAAACAAAATGGTTTTTCAATTAAATGTAGCCAACAGCTAAGGCCACAGCCATCCATTGGCTCAGCCATAGAGCCATGGCCAGCCACCTAGTGGTGTTGCCAAGCTGCAGAGAAAAAAATCAATCAATAAATTAAAAAAAAAAGATTGATAAAAAAGTTTAATAATTAAATAATAAAAATATTATATATTAATTATTAAAAAAAAAAATCTTACTACAAAGATGATATTTTCTCCATGCTTACAACCTGCACAATTATAATATATATATATATATATATATTATATATATATATATATATAACATTTCCTAAGATTTTATAGAATAAAAATTAGTTAAAGAATCCACTGTCTAGACAAAAAGGATGAGTTCAAAATATATGAAAAATAATTTGGCAAATATTTTGGAATTCCATTTTTATAAAAATCTTGGAAATGATGAATTTAAAAGATATGAAAAATAATTTGGTACATATTTTGGAATTTCATTTTCCTAAGAATCTTGGAAAAGATGAATTCAAAAGATATGAAAAAAGATTTGGCAAATATTTTTGAATCATATTTCCTAAAAATCTTGGATTTAGATTGGCCACTTATCAAGTTGTTGTTTCAATTTTCATTTTAGAATAATTAAAATTTCCAAAATTCCATTAGATTCATAAGTGTGACTTGTGATTTATTGGTAAGTCATTTAAATTACATAATGGAGGTCATGAGTTCAAATTTTGTCCGGATTGGAATTTGTTAATTATTCTTCAATTTGACACAACATTAGTTAAACAACAATTTTGCCACCACATGGCATCACAACATTGACCAATATTGCACATTCACTATCACATCATCCATTTTCCATGTCACGCACTGACACATCACTATTACACAGTCACCCTCCATCTGCCTGCTCATTTTTCAACACTGAAAATGGATCAAGAAGAAGAACGATAAGGGTGCTTCATCTATAGGATTATTGGTTTATAAATTGCCTTGAAGAGAATCATGTAGATAGAAGATTGAATCCTATATACATGCATTTTCGTTTCATAAAGTATTTTTATATGTTCATGTTTCTTTGAGTCTTACAGGTACAGAAGCCAATGACATCACAAATTGGAAAATTTTATGTCATGGCTCAGCCAAAGAAGATAGATAATATTTTTAGATGCAGGAAGGGCACAATCCTACAACTGAGAAACCTTATGACAATCTTCACTGTTTCACCCAAATTTCAAATAAGCACAACTTTCTCATAAGACATCGGATTTCGACGGTTCAAGCATCATTGGAAATATTTTGACAAGATCTACAGAATGAGAAATATATCATCAGAATTTGAAATAGTTAAAGAAAGAAGAAATTGCTGACAAGATATAACAGGTAAAATGAGACACTAGTTTCGACACAAGTATCAATTCTTCCGGTTTTTCTTTCATAATTTGTTTTATTAGTACCAATTCTCAGTTTTTTTTTAAATGTCATAAATAGAGAGATTGATCACCTCTCTCTTATGATAAGCTCACATTTCATTGCAGAAAAAGTACTAAGTTTTTGCAAGTTCCAGGAAGATAAACAAATGACCACAAGCAAACATTATCTTTTAAAGACCCCATTTCAAGCATGAGGACATGATTTTGGGTAAGCAAAGGGGGAGAGTGTCATCATATATATCAAATCATTGAAAATCCTCTAAAATATGACATTTCTTTCAAAAGAAAATGATCAAAGCAGCAACAAAGATTAAACATCAATGCATGAGCACATGATGTCAGATCAGATCCATCACTTGCAAGCCTTTCAGATGCCAATGTCTCCATTGCATCCATGATTCTTCAGTCAATAAACATTTACCTCATTTCCCTTTACATTCGCCATTATATTTCTACTCCTTTTTCAGTAAATAAAACCTTCATTGCATTCTCACTTTTTCAATCAATAAATTTTCTTTCACATTCATTTTCCTGCCTCACTTTCACTAACTTGTAACTCATCAATAAAAACATTCATCTCCTCTACAAAGCTGATTTATTCCATTTCCTTTTCATTTTTCCAAATAAACCTTGATCCACTGCAAAACTTCTCATCCATAATCCTTCAAAATTATTGTTTCATGCTCAAGTTAGATGATGGAGGATTCCTTAAGGCCTCCCTTCTAACAACTCTTGGCCTATCGACATCAACACATTATCTAGGTTCAAGGCTAGAGTCCTTAGTAGTACCTTGAGGCTTGTATGCCTTAATGACAAGATATATCGCCACAAATCATGGGAATACACCAACGTCCCTTGATCATTGGATCTTGCAAGTGGATCAACATCAACTCATCTATTCGCCCTTTGAAAGATGTACTTAGGTACCTTGGCACTCATTGACATTAATGGTGAGTTGCCTCACATTGGTTAATGACATGCATTAATGGTCAGTAATCCAATTACTTCTCTTCATGCTCGACATTAATACAGTTATTCACATGATTAGAATTGTACAATCGAGTGTTGTAATGATTAAAGACTACATCATTTCAGAAGTTTGCAGAAAATTAATTTGTCATAACAACAATAAAGATTTAACCCTTGTCATCAGCAAAAAGAACGCAGAAGAAGATCCAAATTCCTTTGTTTACATACTCCATGATCCAACAACATCATCAACCACACTCTTTAGCATCCACAACTCATTTACATTGAGGGTAAGTGAAGGGATGTGGTTTTCTAATTTTTAGTCATGCAATTCCTTAAAATGCTTAAAATTGTAACTTTGGAAAGTTCCTCGCTTCCTGTTTCACATTGTCATATCTCTAGTTGGAGGGGGAATTCATGTTCATACCTCATATTCACATTTCGCGATATATCACCTTTCATATGTCATATATGTCCTTTATACACATTCCATCCTAAACAACATATTTTTCCAATCAACTACTATTGCATTATCATTCAAAACGTTACATGTTTTGCAAATGATGATCATAGAATGAATGGTTGATTAAATGTTTTCAAAGTATTTTGGTGCAACACAAAAATAACAAAAGTATTGTTACACAAGAACCAATACTAATAAAAGTTGGTTGCCACACAAGTACCAACCAAAGTAATATGTTACAATCAAATATTTTTCAAAATGACACTTTGTAAAAGGAACAAAGCTGTCAAATGATTATCCGAAGATGAAAGAAGAATTAACATCAGCCAAAGTTCATATAAAAGGAAGACAATTCAAAAGATCAAATCATGATTAAAGTAAATCAATGCAATATATTGCATGAGGACATGCAATAACTTAAGTTGGGGGGCATGTTGGGCTGCCAAATTAGCATACATTTTCACTCCATTTTCACCTTTATCCTCATTTTGTCACCTCGTTTCACCACATCATCATTATATTTCCATTACCATGTAGGTTCATAGTTTCATTTTCAAAGGTTATTTATTTTATGTATTTAAAGTGAATTTATGATTAAAATTTAGAAAAATCACATGTATTTTCTTATACCTAAAGGTGGAATGAGTTTCGTGACATGTTTAGGTGATTTGGAAGGTTCCAAGACACTCTTATGTGGCCTCCAAGGCTCAAATTCGAATTCTCTTGAAGATTTGAAGGAGATTTGGGATAGGGGTCAAGCATACCTCATGGAGAAAAATCATGGATAAAAGAATATGTGTCTCATATTGGTTGTAACCATATGAATGATTTGTGGAACTAGGAGGGATTAGTGGACCTCCATTAATGAGTTAGTTGCTTATGTTTTTGTATAAATAGGAGTGCCTCCTCCATTCCAAGGAGAGGAATCTTGGAGCATGTATCCAACTTATGATGGAATAGAATAAAGCTTCATTTTACATAAATTTTCTTTCTATAGTTTTAGATATAAATTGTGTTAATGTAGTATATGAATTTATGGAATAGCTTGTCACTTTGTTCTTAAGAGAATTGAGCTCACTCTGAAAAGATCAAAGAAACATTCTATTTCATAATAGATCTTATTTCATTTAATTGCCTAGATGTTTGAGGATTTGTTTGTGATTGATGAATGGGTTTTAAATTAAAATCTTATCAGCGTATGAGGGGAAAACCAAGGGTCTAAGTTAGGCTCTCTATCTATTTGATTTGCATGGTAATTGAAATTCATTCTTTTGCTTTTAAATTTCAAGTTATTTCATTTCTTATGCTTATGAATGAATCTTAGTTTAGCTTGGATCAATATACAAGGGGACAATCAAGGGACTAAGTTAGTCTCTCTCTCTATTTGAATCTGAACAACAATTAAAATTCATTCTCTTGTCTTTATTTCAAGTTTCTAGTTTTATGTAATCAATGATTTCTTTTCAATCTATAATAGTTTAGGGAAGGACAACCAGGACCTCCTCAATTAGGAGCCTCTTCCCTTGCATATTATATTGAATCAAAAATAATTTAGTTAGACATAGATTTAGTTTCCTACTCTTGCATATATTTTGTTGGCATCATCAAAATCTTACGAGTCTCCTTAGTTGATAATTTAATGAAAGCAATTTAAGCAATTAAATTGTCCAACAAAGGGCTCTCCTCTTTGGCAGGGATTGCAGTAATAAAGGTAGTGTACATTCTAGTTTAGCTAATTAATTTATAGTTTCTCGTTGTTGTTGTACAAATCGTGGATTACATTCGATTTTATTTCCATTTATATTATGTTGTTACATCGAGTTAATAAACAGAATGGTAGTAACCAGCTAGAGTAGATATTAGTTCCTGTGTGGTGTTCCTTTATTTTGATAGTTGTGAGGTGTGATTGAATTTTGTAAAGTGTTTTTATGTCTACATGCATGGTTTGATTCATCAATTTAGATCAGCGACATCTTTTACTATTTTCTGCATTTCCTTATTCTTGGTTGGAGTGTATTGGCACAGACAGTGTGAACTCCATTGAAACAACAAGACCTACCCTGGGCTAACAATTAAATGTTGCAGTCTCAGTCAATTAATATTGTTTAAAACTGGTACACAGGTTTGAATTGGTACTGACTTGTGGTCTGGCAACAACAGTCAGCAGATTCTCCCTCCAGACCTCGTGAACTTCTTGTGGTTCAAGGCAAGTCCACCATGAATCATATTGTTGATATGGAGAACTCCTCTATATGGGGACAGGAATGGATGTCAACACAAGACTTAAATATCCCCGCACAATGGCATTAGGCTTGGAGACCCTACACCAGAGCCCTCACCTCTTCTCACATAAGACTACAAGACAGAGAGCATGAGCTCATATGGACAAGCTCTAAAAGGGGATATTACACACCGAAGGAAGGATACATTTCACACATGTTGATAAATAACCTAGGGAACTGAGATGGTGGTGGAATTCTTCATGGAAGTTGAAGAGTTCGAGTAAAACCAAGATTTTCTTATGGTTCCTCTTGGAAAACAAAGTACCTATGGGTGAAAATCTAATGGAGAGGTCCTTCTTTATAATGGCCCACTTAACCTTATCATGCAAATTTTATTAGTGTTTAAATTACCTGAAACTATTAACTTATAATAATCAAGAAATATTGGTAAATACCTTCATTTGTGAAACTGTAATTTTTATTTACTGATATAAAATTTATTATTGTTATTATTCAATTCCTAACTTGTCTTCTCAAACTTAATCTTGAATAGGATATGGTCTCCTTCCATTATTCCAATTTAAATATCCATATCCCCAAATTGTCCTCCCAAAATCTCCTTAGGAGAAGATATGGTCCTCCCCAATTAATTACCATGTCTTATTCCCAAAATGTCCTCTCAAATTTACTTGGGATAATATATGGTAAGAAAAGTCAAATTAAAGGATGAGGGGGTATTTATGACATTAATGATAGGTGGTTGAGGTGGATGGGAGGAAAATGCATAAAAGGGGAAGGATGATGAGAGGAGAGGGGGATCCTTGGTCTTGGTTTTGGTTTGGTTCTGTTTGGGAGGATCTCTTTTGGAGGAGAGATGTGGAGAAAGAGGAGGGAGATCAAACTTGGATCTTGAGAGTGTTTGTTAAACTTGGACACACTACATCTGGTTGGACTTGGAATCGAAGGGCTAGGGAGCTTGTGGAGGTTTCCTGGGCTAGAAATTACTTTCCAGTTGGCTGGGAGGCAAATCCAATCAGATAGTCAAGAGGAGCATGGAGCTCAGGAGCATCTCAACTAAGCTATTGGAACATGTATTATCAGTCATTTATTTTATTTACTTAAATTGTTACAAGTTATACATGTTGTAGATTAAATTAATTTATGTTCATGCTTATGATGTTTGATAAACTTGAAATTTTACTTGTTATGAAAATTAGCGAAATTTATTTGAAAGAGTGTAGTAGTTGTTAGAAGACCTATAGTTGGGTCCTCACACATGGTATCAGAGCTTAGGTTCAAAATATGGACCTTGAAGCCTGTTACTTTGTCAAAATTCATATCCAAAACCAAAGAGAGTAGTACCCTCTTGATATCCCCAACCTAGCATCTTTCCTATCATGTCGTGGAAGTAGTAAACAATATTCATCCAAATAATCAGATCAGAATGTAAGGAATGTCACCTCTGATTCACATTTTCAAGTCATCAAATATAGTTGAATGTATGCAATGTGTTCCAAGAATATCAAGAGTTGCTTCCTTCGATTTTTATTTTTTTGTTTCCAAAACAACAATCTGTTGATACTCCAAGTCAAATCTTAGAAATTCATCGTCACTATTTTCCACCATGTCTATAAGATGCCTGAGATTTTTTTTACATGCACTCCATCAGAAGCCAGGACCTGTGTATTTACAATATCCTCATAACCAATATTTATATCTGCAACCAGAACCTGAGAAATCAACACCATGTACAAATTCCATGACACCTACAATTGTATAAATTTCCTTTCAAATAAAAATTTTATTTTGCACCTTTAATGGAACTGTATCACAACTAATCTCTACTAGAAGAAATACGATTCCATCAGCACACACAGATTCTAGTTTACAGATTCTTTGTGATAAAAATGGCTTTGTTTATAGACAAAATACTTATCAATAGAATATCATAGCAGTTGATTGTAGGTTTAAGACCTGCATATGCCATTTTTGTGTTTTCGTTATTGTCCCCAGTGACATGGTTTCTATGTTGGCTCTCTGTTTTCCATTGTTCAATTTCCTCCTCACATTTGTTTTCAATATGGGGTCAGAACGGTTGGAAACCCTGACCCCGACCAACCAATGAATTTATTTAACCATGCCAACAAATGCTGAACTAGATGATTCATTCGATGAGAGACTTATCACCTCTACTTGAAGCATACTCCTGCTCTCTGACTCTCTTGGCTCAAGATTAGTCCCTTATAAAACTTGAGAAATAGATTCTTCACCTGTTATCTAACCTTCAGATTGTGTAGAATCTGGAACCACAGAATGGATATTTGCAATAGAGCTCTCGGATTTGTCACCAAAATCACGAGGAACTGTGAATGATCCTCCTCCCTCTAAAGGCGGAGATGATTGAAATTCATATTAAATGCACTCAGTTTCCTCATTTCCTTAGTACAAATAGAAGATTCACCTTGGATATTACTTGACTGCGCAAGGTGAGAATTGGATGCTTCTAGATCCACAACAGTTGTTTGCCCAATATGGCTAGCATTATCAAAAAGGTTACCACCATCCATGGCTCCAATTGACTCTCCCAGATAATGATTCCTGTCATCTGGGCAAGAATCATAGGCCTGACCACTTCCAAAATTCCCCCATCTTCAACAACATCCAGTCACTATTTCTCTAGATTGACTACTAGAGCTTTCACTAGGTGTCCCAAGCTCAGTCCCACCATGTCATTTCAAATATAAAACTACACATCTTATATGCCATTCTCTACAAGATTAGAACTGAATCAGCCAAAATTGTCCTCAAGTCAATCCTTAATGAATATATCTGAACCACCCCTTAGAGATATAGACAAGGCCTGGATGGAAGACAATATGTTGGAGGCCAAACAAGCATTGGGTTATCCTCTAGAGACTTTAAGAAGCTTTGACGAGGATATTCCTACGGCTTATTTTGATACATTTCTCTACCTTGCATTCTAGTGTGAGGAAAGTGAGAGGGCCATGAAGTCCAAGTACGTGGGAATTGGGCACTCTAGGCTTTCATTTCTATGTCAGTTTGTGCAAAGGCTTGCATTGGCAGAGTTATTTTTACAAAGGTACTCGAGGGAGGGACCTAATTGTCTCAGAGAGAAGGCTTTTGGAATGACCAACAAGAGGGTGTTTCCCTATTGGATCAAAGTTTCCAGCTTGGACAATCTGATATTCCCCTGCGATGATATCACTAGGATGAAGTGTCATGAGCGTGAACCTGTTATCAAGCAAGTATTCTAGTCACTTATGGGAGCAATTTACCTATGTTTTGGCATGGCGGAAATCTACCGTGTCCTTTTTGAAGCATTGGGATGGACCCAGATGCTGAAGATTGCCAGCCAAAATAAAGGCAACAACTAGAAGAAATTGATTATCTCTCCCCTAAATATGAAGGGAAGCAGCTAACATGGCAAGAAATGGTTGCATATAAGCATCCAGTCAATGCCTTATTTTCACATCCAAGGCCTTTCAGAGCATGTGTAACTCCTGGTATGCTTAAATTTTGAGGAAATATTTGGGAAGTAAATGATCTACCCCATGTTTTACATGGATTGGGATATCCTTTGCCCACGTCTGATATCATCACCACAATTTTCAAAAGCCAATAAAAAAAAAAACTTCAATCTCAGGTTGATGGAAGAAATACTTTGAAAAACAGCTTCTTATTCACTCAGCCTTGATGAGGTAGGTCGATCCTGTGCAGTGTGATCTCTTCCTATCAAAATCTCCTCCTCAAAACACTTATGAGTCCTAGGCATGATACTAAGGTATAGGTACAGGTTGCTTTGTATCATCAGCTTAATCTTTTGCAACTTTTCCTCTGAATATTTGGCACCATTGTATACAATTCTTGCCTAAACTTAATATCCCAACAATAAAAGTAATAATTTTGACTGATTATTCACATCTACTACATGTACTAATAACCCTCAATTAAAAGTTGTGATCCATGATGACAACTCTTGCACCTTGGAACTTCTATGCTTCAATGTCTATCAAGTTTGACTCAATTCAGAATTTCCTGAAGATGTACCTGAAGGGAAACAACTGTCACTTTAACTGCCCCTCTACCTTTAGAACTTCATTGTTTGTTTTTTTTAGCTTCTTTGAATTCCAAACCGTCAATGTCATCTTGTGAGAATTGCACAAGTGAATCAGATTCTTGCAGAGACAGTTGCAGCTCATTGTTTTGAGGAATAACATAGCTCCTCAATAATTGTTCCTGAATGTATATTTCTAGTTTACCTTTATCTCATATGTTGACTTATGCACCACAAGTCGATCCAACACCATTCAAATTCAAATATTTATTTCTACTATTTTTGAATACCTGCCGTGAAATCAAATAACTCGAAATACACTCCCTTTGATGAAGAGAGTCGCTATGTGACTGTCTCCTTTCCAAATCATAAGTGTGTGGAAAATAAAGATCTTTGGTGCAAGACATGGTCTTGGAAACCTTCATTGGACTGCCAATTTAAGCCAACTTGATGCAACTTCTGATCTTGACCTTCAGTAATAAAATCAAAAGGTTGTCCTTATTGTATGAAAAAGTCAGGGTCCTATATATGGATATCAGAAAATTGTTTGTTGGAGGGTTTCTCCTAAATCCCATCTGTAGCCTTAGATGTTATGTCATGATAGGCCATTAGGCGAGGTCAAGAAGTGTTATAATCTCTGATAGGAACTATTCATCTCATCCTTTTACAACCATGTTATCGATGGAGGGAGAAATTTGTTGAACCTCTTTCAGTGCTTAATTGGATTTTCATTCCAACAGCTCTGATGGGTGCCTTTGAGATGATTTTCTTGGAGTGACAGATTGTGATTTTTAGGCTGTTTCAATTTCCACTGAATTCACTAGTTGTTCATTTTCTACTTGATTTTCCTCTCCGTCAAGGGAGGGAAGTTTCTGTGGGATTACTCATCTTGAACAGTGTTGGAAGTTGTCAATTGATTCTAGCTTGGACCTAGTTTTGCCTCATTTTTAGGTTGAGATGTAGCTGAGCATTGCCATATTTTATTTGGGCTTTTGGTTCCATTTGAAATTCATCCTCTTTTGCTGATATCAGAGGAGCCAACATTTGTGTAGTGGTTGAACTTGCTTTATTCATGGAAATTATTACATCTGAATGGGTGTTGTTGTAGGAATGTTTTCTTCTTATCTATCTGAGATTCAAGTGTGTGTTTCCATTCTGCCATCCTTAACCCCATTGGGTCATTACTAATTTGGATGTTCTCAACAATGGGGAAGTAGAACTTTCATCACCTTAAGGGTTTCCATGGTAGGATCCCTCTTGCAACTTTAGGGCAACATCTTACGAGAAGAAATTACCCAAATTGTAATTTCATCTACCAACTTGTCTATGTCTTGAATGATTTGTTCATGAAGGCTCCATGCTCTTGTATCTATGCCTATTGATATACCAACATCTTTTGCTATTGTTTCCCAAGGCGTGCCTGTAGCTAGATTTTCCAAAATCTCTCCAGCCCTTGTTACAGCATCAGCCATAACTGAGGGAACTTCTGGAAAAACCTATCATGACATTATAAATAAATAAAAATATCATCACCAATGTATTAAGTTGAACCTGCAGTTACATGTTTCCCAGCAAAGCACACTTAAAGAAGACATCGAGACCTAGTTTATGAGATTGCAAAAAGTGACTCACTTTACCATGATCAAAGTTATGGACAAAGATGCTACAATTCCTATTAAAGAAAATTCATGCAACAAAAGAACATGAAGAAGCTAGTTTTGTAATACCAAGTTTGACCTTTTCTTAAAACGGATGAGAAACTTGAGGTGTTGCAAAACAAACACTATCTATTGGACCATAATTTCAGGGACATCAAACTCAGGATGAACAGATGGAAAATAAAAGTAACTACTCAACACATAGGTTTTCTAACTATTTCCTTGCATATATTTTCTGCATCCAGAAATAGCAAAACAGATATGATAGAAATTCCTCTAGTGGAGATTATAACTTCAAAACTGTGGCTAGAAGTCACATAAATTAGGCATAATGAACTTGCCTTTGACTTTCTATGAAGTTTCCAAATATTAAAATCTTCTTGATGTTTTACCAATAGTGAAACTAGAGTCTGGAAGCCTTGACAAATCCCTCATTATCTACCATACAATCCTTTACATGGAAACAAGAAAATTGAACGAATGTGAAGCATTGGCTTTCATTAATAAATTGACTTAGCAATGTTGTATTTTGATAAGTGACACTTACAGTGAAGGTATTTCACCTCATTCCCCATAAACCCTTCTCTTTGTCCACAGGCATCGAATGACTGCCATTTGTTGTCACATGATTCAAATTCCACTAACATCCCATTCAAGTCATCAACAAAGTTTCAGGGGCTCCTTTTATTGTGCTTTGTTGAAGGGGGTGAACTAGATAGAGGAAACCATTTTTTTTGCATGTTGCTAGTAAGAAAAGCATTCAATCTAGGTTCATGAATCTTAAGTACATTTCTATGTGCCAATATAACATTGGAGACAAGTTCATTCGATAGTCTCCTCAAGAATTAGTTCATTAGTTATCAAAATTTCAATTTATGTAAAAAACAAAAGGAGGCCAGAATGATGTTGACAGGAGAAAAATAAGTAAAAGCTCGTAAACCCAATGAAGTAAAGCTTAGACTTGGTCATACAAGTTCCTAGATATCTAACAATGAGAAAGGCAATAGTTAAAATAAAAATATTACAACGATGGTGAGGGTTAGTGCCACTAGATACTGATTAGAACAGTGGGGTTGAGTAAACAATTTTACAAGATTCAAAACTTTCTATATCCACATTCATTGCAGGCATTGGTATTGAGTAGTGGTCTTGTTCTTTTCTATTCTGAATTTCTTCCCTTTTGGTGTGTGATGACAAACGAACAAACCACAAGATCAATCAAATGTTTAAAGTAAGAAGAGTACAATTATTAGTCACCAAGAAAATATTCCAGAATGTCTACCATGAGGTAATGTCACTAGATCAGTGATTTCTGGTGATCCAAATAATCATTCAATGCTCTCAGTAACATGAAGAACCATATCCTGATAAGGTACTTGGGCATACACCACTTTAGACTTTAAATTTTAAATTTTAAATGCCCATAGGTGCAAGAGAACTTGGGTGTTTATGTTTCAGTTTCTGTCTGGAAACTCCCCTCGAGGAATATTTCTTGTTCATGTACATATTACATCACACACAATACTACTAAGGTCATGACCAGAGGCTCAAGGTCTTTCTCTGGTACAATGATTTTTTTTTTAACTTTGATGGTGCACTTCTCAAACTTGAGACAACCAAGTTCCAATGTTGTTAATAGTTATATGCCCTTGCAGTCCGAAGGATGCACCAATGTGGGATTTCTATTTGACATCGTGTATCTCTGAATCTAAACAACTCTTTCTTCTTAGATGTTTTTCTGTAATCAAGAATTTTTGCAATTAATTAACTGCTAAAACACGTGAGAAGACTCATTTTGAAAGCTAGAATGCCTAGAATTTTATTATAACAAACTACAATTCCATTTATGTAATAAGCCACTTTTTTTTGCATATTGTTAAAAACAAAAAAACAGATCCAGTTCATTGTTTCCATTTCCCATATATAACAAACATGTTGAAAGAACACAGTCCCACTTTTCAAGGAAAGGTTGTAACAAAGTTTACTACGTCTCCACTAACCACAATATCATAAGTAGTAGACATAATTACACCTCTTTTAAACTTATGGAATATTTGACTAGAGTTTATAGATCTACCTCAGCATTTGTAGCACAGGGAGGATCTGTCTCATACAAAGGTCGTACTTCATAGATGGGAATTTTGCAACTCACTAATGCACTGAGATGAGATGAATTCTTCTGGACGTCATCATTGGAACACTGGTCATCCTCAAAACTCTCTGCAACAACACAATCTAGGACCTTAGAATCTTGCTTGAAATTACCTACATAGACCCATTTATCATCCTTTATAATAAAAAAAAGGAAATTTATCCATGTGATTTCTTGAGTTAACATGACATCTGGATCCCAAGGGCACATCCACCTCCAAACCCTTCGCTACAATCTCTATTGTTTTTGAAAAGCATTTCTCTTTTGAATTTGCAATTAGATCAATGGCAGGAGATATACTAGATCAATCTCTCTCTTCATTCCTTTATTTAGCACTTGAAACAACCATGAGAAACTCTCCATTAGTTTCATTCACATCCTCTTTGATCTCACCAAAGGCTGATTTGTAAAGCTCCTGTTCAATGCCAACATCCCCCAGAATAACATCACCTAGCTTGCACATTTATGGTATATTGTTTGCCTCCATAAGATACATTTTCTTATCATGACATAATTTTATTAATGATGGGCATCCTGCAGTAATTTCCATTTTACTTAATCCACCCACAAAATTTTCTTGTTTTATATTTGTAGAAGAGAAATTGGCACTATATTTTTAATTGTCTCTGGAACTCAAGATTTTTTAGGTCTTCACTTTAGTTGAAGTCTCTACACATAACAACTCAGCGTCCATAGCTAAACTACAATTTGGAACATGTGTCTTTGGCATATTATTCCCACACATCTTAGCCATTGATGATTGTTAAATGATAGCATTTGACCTTGATCTGGATTTGATCAGTTGTTTGACATCGAATGCTTGAAGGAAATGAGAGAATAGATTTGACTGGATGTAATGGGATAAAGTTGAATGGAACATGAGGGATTCATGTTTGTTTCAAGGACATTTGTCTGAAGTCGATAGATTTTGAAGCTTGAATGAAAGGCAGTTGATGACTTGCCTTGAACAAAAGTCTTGGAAGAAGTCAATACTTAAATCATGTCACCAACAAAGATGCAGAAAACATGGAAAATGGTTGTTAACTAAACAGATCTATGGATAGTACACTCGTTGTCAATAATGGAAAGGATGAGGAGGGCACGCAATGGAGCTGGTTAGGGTTTTGGAGGCGCGGGTATTGGGAGTAAACCTGCACAGGTCGCGGCTACAGGACAGAGATCGACACAGGCTGCAGGTACAGTTTACTGGCGGTTTACCCTCCTCACAAAATCCGGGACAGCTGGAGGTTACACGGGCTGTGGTCACGGGCCTGTATCATCTTACTCCAGACTTTTTCGACGGCAGTTCCTTTCACAATATTCCCTCCGCTAGCGTTTCGGTCTCGTCGTTTTCATCGGAACAGAGAATCGCTGTCTGGGTCAACCCCGTTTGTCGTTGCTGGCGATTGTTCATTGTTTATTGGCCTAATCATGGTTAACCACGAGGAATTAGTGGATCTTGACCCATCCCTGGAAGATGTTTTATCCATGTGGGGTAAGGACCTGACTGAAAAGAGCCTGGAACTGTTTTTTGGGGTTAAAAAACTCTCTGACTCTGTTTTTTTTCCCTCGGCGGATTTCCTTACTCCTCTACACCAAAGCGGGGTGGTTTCGACTGCTAATGGTCCGGCTACAGTTCAGGGAGATTCCGGTAGGGTACCAGCGGCTAATGCAGCGTTAAAAGAGTCGGCGGAAGCATCGTCATTGGGGTAAAAGGGAAAGGCGCCAATAAGCTGGTATCCTCCATCGGCTGGCTTGGGTTGCCCAGAATCCCTGGTTTGCACACAAAACAACATCCTGTTTACAGCCTCCGAGGTCAGCTCTTTGCAGAACAGGGGTTCAGTTCTTTCTGCTCATCGAATCTCTGAAAACCCTATTCCTGGGGCTTGCCTGGGGTCCCATGTCTCAAAGGAGGGGGTTCGAGGCTCTCCTGCCGACCCTAACGGTAGCTACAACGTTCCTGAAAACGTTGGGGATGTCTCTACGCAGCGTCAATAAGAACAGCCTGATGGCCCTCGTGGAGAGGCTTTTCCACATCGTGATATAGAGGGGTCGGTTGACACAGCGGAGCGTCGTGGTCATTCTGGAGTCAAAAGAAAAAAGGGCGCAAAGAGGAAAACACAGTTTCGAATTGGTTCACAGGTTATAGGGGAGAACCTTATTTTAGGCATGGAAGTCTCAATTGATGAATCCCTTGCAGTTGCAGAATGCACCATTGTAGGCCGGGCTAGAGGTAGGAAGTTTTCTCCTGAGGACCTTCAGAAATGGGGAGCAGAACAATTTATCAAGGAAATCCCTCTGGTTTTAGAGGCACAATGTCTTGTTAAAGGATGGTTTATGCTCAAATTTGCAGATAAGGAAGCAGCTGATTGGGTCTTGGAGAAAAATTGGTGTATCGGGTCCATTCCTGTCCTGATGAAGCATTGGACCCCCCTCTTTGATGCAGTTAAGGAGAACACGGAGGTATTCCCTGTCTAGGTTCGGGCGCCAGGACTCCCTTTCTTCCTATGGACTGAAGCGGTTTTCAAATCCATTGGAAACAGACTGGGATCTTTTATGGAGGCGGATCTATCTTTCATGGAATCAAAGGTCAGGGCAACTGCACGAATCTTAACAAACATTGATACAAGGGGTTGGCAAAAGAAATAACTCTACAGTACAGAGATTACATCTATGTGCAAGTCCTGGAATATGAACACTTGCCTTTTCGGTGCCATATTTGCCATGAATATGGCCACCTTGCAAAGAGATGTCCCATGATCAGAAGGTAGCGGCATTTTCGGAAGACAAATGACCAAAGGGCTCAAAGGAGGACACAGCCTCGGACTAACCAGGATACGGGAGTCTCGCCTCCGATTGCAGAAGCCGGCATGGTTACCGAGGACCAGGTTGTGGGGGTCAATAAAGGGGAGGCTCAGAACTCAAAGGAAACCGTTGGCGAGGACCCTACTCCGGAGGCCGCAGAGATGGCGAAAGCTTGGACCCCATCTCCCGTTCCATCTTCACCACGCGCGGAGGACGAGGGTAAGCGATTTCCACCTTCGCTCTCTTCTCCTAATATTTCTTTGTTATCTGATATACCAAAGAAGGATGTTCATACAGTTTCTGAGTCACACACTAAAAACTTTCACATAAGTATTCCTCCTCCAGAAACATGTCCTGTGGTTGATAATTTGAAGGAGGACCCAGGCCCCCTAAACTTATCATGTGAAAAAAAATGGCCTCCTCTTACCCCTCCGCCTCAAATCGCTCTCTGTCCATATAACCTTCGATCCATGGGGTCAAAAATTGAGAAAGAAGGGGCTCTGGGCGGTCTTGGTCAGACCCCACCGGTTGGGCAATTTAAGGGGAAGAGGGGTAGGAAATCAGACCTAACGAAAGCAAAGTTAAAAGCAAAAATTGATGTGGCGGATGGAAAACAGTTTTCAATCCGTGGGGTTCTTAGAGCAGCGTTTCCCCTTGACCATGTTAAGAAATGATCTTATCATCATGGAATTGCAGGGGCTTAGCCAGCAAGCCCAAAAAACTGGCTTTAAAGGAGTGGTTACAATCCTCCAAATCAGACATCCTTTTCCTTCAAGAAACTCTGGGACGTGGACATGAGGTTGAAATGGCCTTAAAATCCCTGCTGCCAGGCTGGTCTTTTTATGCTATCGATTCCGCGGGACACTCGGGTGGTCTCGCGATTGGCCTCAGAGAAGGAAAAATCAAGTGTATAAATATGTCGGGCTTGAAGAATGCAATGGGCATGGAGGTAGTATGCCCAGATTTTCCAATTTCTTTTCAGATCGTCAATATATACGCTCCTTGCCAAGAGAGGGAATCATTTGGTCAGATCTAATGGCAAAATCTCTGATGAAAGCACCCATGATGATTGTGGGGGGGGATCTCAATTTCTCGATTGGCAGAGCAGAAGCATGGGGCCCCTCTGCTAGGGAGGACCCTCTTTCCGATTTTTTTCTTCAGTTACTATCAGACCATCATCTCATTGATCCTTCTCCGATAAAATTGAAACCCACATGGAGGAATAGACGCGCTGGGGAGGACA
>APFE030489889.1:0-10246 GCA_000404065.3 Pinus taeda
CCTCATCTTTCTTCTCATCCGCCATGGGAGGTCGTCGAGATTTGCGAGGCTGGTCTTTCAAAGGTTCGACCAGTTCAAGCCCTAACTCCCTATATCCCGACCTCGTTGGGGACATGCAAAGAAAAACAGAGAAAAAGCAGACCGCTCTGATACCACTGATCCAGATTTAAACAGGAACGCAATAAAATAGAGAGATAACCATATACACAAAGATGCAGCGGAAATAATACTTCATTTCATTAATGAAAAATACTGAAATATGCTTACAACCGGAAATAGAAATAAACCAGCTAGGGCGATGGTAGCTTATCCTGAGAAGAGATTTGCGGCTACATGTCTCTGAACTGTTCCGAACTTGTGTTACAATGAGGCTCGAAGGCCTATTTATTATTGAGAAACAATGGAAAACCCTTCACATTCCAAAACCGACCCTTAGAAGATGAAACGCCAAATTGTGGGCCCCGTTTGCGGTAAATTGGTACATCAACCCGGGGTCGTAACTTTGGCATACGATCTCCGTTTGATGCGAACAATACCTCGTTAAAAAGATCTATCTGAGGACTACAACTTTTGAGTGAGAAACATGGGTCCATGGAATCATGTTGACCCACGTTGCTCCCATTTGTCCCAAAAAACATCGTTTAAGGCCTCAAAACGGCTTTGGAAGTTTAGGACCCAAAAAACTGCCAAAAATAGTAAATTGTGCTACAAATAAGGAAACTAAAAAACTGAAAGAAATGATGGTGGAGGTCTAAGTGGAATAGGTGGGTGGCCACCAATATCCACCTGGATCACCTATGCTCCTCTGGAATATCATTTGCCCTTATATTCAATTTTTGGAAGTCCTCAATGTGCTTTGCCATTGAACCCTTTTGTTTGAGATTTATCAATTGGCTAAAGAAGGTGTTGCTTTTTGTATCCTCATAATGTGCTATCACTTCCTCCGTAAAAATTGATAAAGTGACAATTTTTTTATGAGAGAAAAGCCATTAATACCATACAAATTGATTTGGTTTTTAAATATAAAGTTGCAATGCGTACCTTTTATGTCTTTTGCACATTATGGAGATCAAAAAATTGCTCCATATGTAGTATCCATGTTAAGGGATCCTTATCATCAAACTTCCTCATATCGATCTTTGGAATATGGTGGGTCTTCAATCCAACGTTAGAGTTTATGAAATAATGAGTGACATTTCTTTTGTTCTCATCAGGAGTTTCCTCTACTACCTTTTTGCCATTAGGAAACCTTTCTTGTAGCAACTTTGTCAAACCTTCCTTCAAACCTTTCATGTCTTTCTTCAAATCTTCCATGTTGCCTTTCAATTTTGCTTCTATACCATCGATCTTAAATTCCAAGCCATTATTCAAAGCATTCATCATAGATTCGATTCCATTCTTCAAACCATCCATCTTAGCTTCTGTTACTTTTTGTGAGAGAGAAATTTGTTTGCTTTATTATGGACTAGTTTAGTAGATTGAACTTGTATGGTATGCCACATGTCACTGTTTCAGCTTTCAACCTTGAAATTAATACACCAGAAACTATTTGAGATTGAATTTCGGAGCATGCAAAAACCTTAAATTCTTAGACTATATCTAAGAAAATATAGCGAACCAAGATTTGAAATTTTTATATGAAATTCACCAAGATTTTAGCTCCACATGGTCAAAATTTCAGCTTTTGAAGCCACGTAGAAAAACAATTATAGAGAAAATTCCAAGATGATCAGTTTGAAGCAACAAAATCCTAGAATCCAAAGCTTTGATACCCAATGTTATATTGTAACCAGATCTCAAAACAAAAGAAAAGATAGTTCAAAAACTTGAAAAGAAGCCTCTTCGACGAGGCAACCTCCTTTTACATCACATAAATGAACAATTTTTGAATGATACAAATGACAAAAACTCCTTGGTATATATAGGATTCTAGAGGGTCACAATATAATCAAGGCCTACATAACAATAATAATGTAAGGGCTCAACAATAATAATAATGGATTTCTATTGGGCACAACGATAACAATATGGGGCTACACTAGTATTATAGGGACCTAACAAGATCGTTTTATGAAAAAGGATGAACAACAATTAAATAATTAGACTATTAAAAATATATTATAATTACTAAATCTATTAATGGAAAAATGTGAAAGCACATTGTTATTAGAAACAATACAACAATTAATAGAAAAAAATGAATGATTATAGGTTAATAAATATTGATTTTTAAAATAAGTATGATAATGAATGGAAACAAAATATTAAGTATGTATCTTTTTACATAAATAAATGTATTTCGTAGTCCTCAGGGTTTTATTGAGAAAACAGAGTGAAAGTCTCAAATATTTCCAATTTATGAAGACACTTGGCAATTAGAATTTTTTATTTTTAAAAATTTTTTAATTCTGCCAATTTGATTGTAAACCACATAAATTAGACATCTACAATAAAAAATAGAAAATTCAAATATTAATTTTCAATTCCTAAAAAATAAATTAATATTTAAACTTACAAACTTTAATAAAATTAAAAGTTTATAAAAAATTGCAAATAATTAAGAGCAAAGCATTTTGACCCCCCATTAGAAATTGGAAAGGAAAATATATATATGTATTATACAAAATTATTAAAAAAGTATTTAAAAAATTAAAAAAAGATTATATATTTTAAATATAATTAAAAATTAACAATAATAAAAAATAAATAAAAAATAAATAATAAATAAATAAATAAATATATATATATAATATATATATATATATATATATAGAAAAAAGATTAATAAGAAGTAAACTAAACATTACAAAAATTTGAACAGGGTGGTCTTTGCCCGACGGCTCTGCCACCAGAGGTGGCAGGAGTGGCTCGCAACGCGGCCAGGGTAGAGAACGCAACATTTTATTATTATATGTTTTTAAATTTTTGTATAAATATATATAATTTTTTTTTTTTTTTTTTTTTTTTTTTTTTTTTTAATGTTTGAATTTCATATTTATGAGTTTATTTTAGTTTTAATTTTATTGTATGTTTTTGTTTGGTTTTTATACATTTTTTAATATTATATATATATATATATAATATATATTTTCAATATTTTATTGATTTTTTAGCTTATTATTATTATTTTAAAGCTTTTTAATTTTTTGTTTATGTTGTTGTTGTTGTTTTTTGTAGGGTTATGTCAATGCTAATCGACCCCAATATATTGCAATTTGATAATTGATTTTTCATTTTTAGTTACAACGAATCAATTTTATCTCTACTATGTGTTAATTTGATAGTTGATTTTTATGTTTTGTTGCAATGGGTCAAGTATGCCTCCACTATGTGTCAATTTGATCATTGAGTTTTAAGTTTTCATTGCAATGTGCTAAGGTTCCTTAGACTAAGTTTTTGTTGTTGTTGTTGTTGTAAGCTTGGTGGTACATTTCCATTAATTTTCGAACATAAAGCAGGTTACATCCATATGTTTGAAGGTTAGGTGGCCTCAACCCGCCCTGATGGAAGCCAGGTCTGCTAGCCACGTAACTGCAAAATATGCCTAAAAATTTGAAACTACTTCATACAAAACTATAACTAGAGATGCATTGCCACTACTCATCATCAACTGAATCCAACGGAGCAGAGTCCTTCATTGTGGAACCTGGTAGCTTCATGTGGGAAATACAGGGGATGTGCTGCTCTATGTGGATGAGCCGACCATTCTACTGCTGCAATTGAAACTAAATCTTTTGAAACTCTTTTTTATAATCCAAGTGTCCATGGATGGAAAAATGCATATCAGATGGAAACTGCTCCAAGGCTTTAGCCAGTATGCTCTTCATTATCCAAAACAAATGTAATGTTTGTTTATATTGAGAGGATCTTCCACAAGTGTGGCCAGGGTCAGGAATCGAAGTTTTCCAATCTTCTAAAACAATTTCAAATCCCTCAGTTTTCTATATCTCTTCTTCCCAATCTACGATAAGCTGCTTGATTGTATTTGAACTAATTGACTGATAAGCCTGAGTGACTTTCGAAATAATATGGGAGGTCGATTTGCACCCACACATAGTCCACCAAGATGAATTGGGTTGACTGATCTGAGAAGGGGAGGCTTTCCTTTGTTTCCCATGACCACAAACTCCATGACCATTCCTTCCTTTACCAGAGGCCCAAACCATATTTTTGCTCCTACCAAGCAAATGTTGTCATGTGTCAAGATCTAGAGGTTGACCCAAACATAGTCAAATCTTAGAATCACAATGCTGCCAAGGGTTGCTCCATCTCTGCAGACCTATAAAGTAAATTACAAACGAAAAAAAAAACAAGTAAGGAAGCCGTTCTGAAGTGTGTTGTCAACTGGAAATCATCACAACGTTACAGGCTCGCTTCTACCATTGTTCCACCAGTGCCCATTGATGGGCCTAAAATGACTAACAACACCATCCACAGCCAAAATCTCATAATTGTCTAGGCGAGTCTCATGTTTTATCAATTCAACCAACAAAATCATGCACTGAAGAAATAAATAACATTTAAGCCAAAAGTTGCACCTTGCTGTTAACCCACATACACCCTTGCGTCGAAACCAAATGCAGTATGCCCGGATTACAAAAATCGAACCGAATTTCCCATAATTGGGCCTATATTAACAAGACTTGAGCCAAGAGTTGCCCCTTAACTTGGACCCACCCACAACTAAATGACGAAGCCAGATACAACATACCCTATCCACTAGGGTTGGATTTATAGTAAACATTTCCAATAGAGCTCCCCAAGCTACCACACTATACCGACTAAGGCTGGGGTAATGATTATAGACAACCTTGGCTCTTTTTAGAACCTATACAAATTCAAAATACCCAAGAAACAAACATAATTTGCCATAAACCAAAACCCTCACAATTCCACAATTATCCAAGCAAGGAGTACCTCAACACACAAAGTATCCCTCCGACCAAACCCTACATGAACCCAAACGGGACAACCAAATCTCATAGACCAAAGAGATCGGGACATAAAAGACTAATGACTCAATACATAGCAAAAAACATATTATGCCATGCTACAGGAACTTGTGATTCCAATCTCACCAAACCTCAGTATCATGCATCTCAGTGACTGAAGGGAAGATACACAAATCCATATATGCAGAGGGAGAAAAATTAAGAGCGAGGAAATACAAGTGGCCGCTTCTGAGACCAGTGGTTGTAAACCAAATTAACTAGCGCAAAAGCAGGAGAACTCACCTTAACACTTGTTGTAATGGCTCTGCCACCTTCAGGGTTGGTAATAAAACTTCGCATGTGCACCACTACCTCTCCAAGTGATGCATGTATGTAGAGGGTGACCGTATATATTTTGGAGATATGCATTAAACTGTGGGCTAGGGCTTGCCCATTGAGTCCAACTCACACCCCGATTGGGGAGCCTTACACTAATATTATGAGAGAACTATATTTTTAGCATTCAATATAATGACTCTTGATTTAGGTTTTCATTTTTAAGGTTTTTTTATAGACATGGTATTTGATTTCTAAATATGTTGAAAATCTAAGGTTTTTATAGTCATGATATTTGTTTTTAATTCCATTAAAAATGTTGGAATTTTAATGTTGTTTCATAGTCATGATATATTATCTTTAACACCATGGTTGAAAAATGTCAATATTTTAAGGTTTTTCAAAGTCATCATCTTTAAGGCCATGGCTGAAAATTATTGGAATTTTAGCTTTTTTGGAGTCCTGATATTTTATCTTTAATGCTATTGTCACAAACTATTGGAGTTTTAATGGTTTTGAGAGTCATGATATTTGACTTATAATGTCATTGCTAAAAAATGTTGAAATTTTAGCAAAAAAAACGTTGATGCAACATCAACACTTTTTGATTTCAGGGTGTTTTTTCATGTTAATTGCACAAAAAAAATATTTTTAATGCCATTGTTAAACAAAAATAAATAGTGTTGATGTAGCATCAAGTTGCATCAACACTTTTTGTTTCAAAGTGATTTTTCATGGTTATTGCAGATAAAATTTTGTTTTTAATGTTGTTTCTAATTTTCTTTTGGAATTTTAACTCGAAAAAGAAGTGTTGATGCAATATCAACACTTTTAATTTCTAGGGTGTTGTTGTAGCAGCTACAACCACCCTCCAAAATTTTGTCTTAGCTTCGTTTTGGAGCCTCCCTAACAGCTATTCCTAGTAGCATGTCTTGCACTATCCAAGTACATAGGCTTCAATTGAGTTTCAGTGGTTTCCCAGCTTGTGTTGATCAACTTGTTTGTCTCCCACCCATAGGATGGCATTCCACACATAGTCATTTTTCTGGTTGAGATGCTCCCCCTGAAAATTGTGCAGCCAAGGCTTCGGTCCAGAAATTGTGCAATGCATGAGGGACAACCAGTCTTGCACAACCCAGAAACTGTGCAAATGTCATCCACAGGCTTGCAGATTGCTGCATGTGTTGTAAGATTGACCAGTTCCCTCTAGGACTTAGCAATCCTGATTTGCATGCATGGGTTACTTTTCCCAGGAAAGCAAAAAAGAAAAAGCATCCCTAGGTTTTAGGGATCCATTTTTAGCAACTGGAGGTTACATGCAAAATCCATTTTAGAAACCTCCCTCCAAGTGTCGTTTTTCCTAGATTTGTGGCATGCACGTCATAAGCCTCAATATTATCAAAACTTATGTACTTGACATTGTAGAGATCATTCCTCACATCGATCTTGGAGCTCTGACATCCCACATCACATCTAGGAGTCTTTGGCACATTCAACTCAACTTTTTTCGGGTAAGTATGCTTTTCATGTCTTTTGATGCATTTCTATCGCTTTTTGTATTTCGCTATGTGTAATTGTTGTCTGCTTGGTTTCAATGAATGCTTTCTTTCATTTTGATGCATGTTAGTTTGTAGAAGCACTGTTTTAGTTTTCACTGCATATCACTGTTGTCACATGCATGACACTATTTCTGCACTAACGGTCGCCGTTGTGGTGAATCGCTTCACACACATGCTTGTTTTCCCATTTTCTGAATCCTGCACTCATTATTTGCATGCATGATCATTCACTCTTGTTTACACTCAATTTCGACATGTATTCAGACTTATCATGTTCTTAGTTGCCCGTCGCCAGGTCTAGGTTGCCTTCGACCAGACCTTGCCTTGCTCAGCTAGCAAACCGCATTTCTGGAAGTGATGGCTATGCCTTCCATCTAGAAACTCCACAAATTTGGCCCAGCACTGGCCTCTAGGCTTGCATTGTGCAATTCTGGGAGGCAGTGCCTTGCTGGCCCCAGAAACTATGCAATGCAGTTTGCTGGTATCAAAGGCATTGCTGACTAAAACTACGCATTGCATTGTTTCAGTCCTTAGCAGGCCAGGCTATACTGCACAATTGCACAGTTCCAGTAGTGAGTCAGCCTCCTGACAGTTTGGACTATGCCTTGCGCAACTTTGGTAGTCAGTCTCCTAGCCTCTTGGTGAAAATTGCGCAATCTTCACAGTCAGTCACACAAGTATGTTGCATGTCAATGCTCGATTTTTTTTTAGTTTTCAACTAACAGATTTCTTTTCATGAGTGTTTTTATGTCTCTAGGTATCACAGGTGTTCGTCTTCCTCTCAGCAGCATAGGTACAATAGCCTAACAGAGAGCAGGGTCAAAGGACACCATTGAGAACACAATTGGGATGTAGTTGATCGAGTGTATATGAGCTTGACTATTTGTGAAGACACCAAGCTGTTCATAGACAAGGATATCAAGATGAAATGGCAGTAGCATCACAACAAGCAACATCATCAGCAACAATAGAAGGTAGCAGACGTGCACATGAGCAAGGCAGGAGGAAGGTTGTTGATAGTGCAAAGGTGGAGAAAAGCTGCAAGTTCAAAGCAGATCCACTTGTGATGGAAGTAGCTTTGGAGATTGAGGCTAAGAGGTGACAACGTGACAGGAGGATTGCACAAAGGTAGAAACAGAGGATGGAGGAAACAGAGAAGGAGTTGCAGGAGTTGAAGCAGAAACTCAAGGAAGAATAAGAGCTTCACAAAGGAAAGAAGGAGGCACAACAGAAATAGGTACAACAAAAGTCGTAACATGCATATATTGATGAAACTGCTCCCATACAGGTTATAGACCCATCCTAGCAGCTGGCACTAAGTAGACAAGGTGAACAATGTTGTCGATCACATGCACATGTGTTCAAGAGCATGAATGTCATTGTGCGCACACATGCGATCCCATCCATTAGCACACTCACCAAGGCGAAGACAAAGAACCAAGTCCGACTAGAGATGGACATGTACTTCGACGAGTTGATGCGCATAGCCACCACCACAAACTTGGAGATCAATGTAGACAGTATGCATCAATATGTTGCTGGTACAACTGCACTCAAGACTATGATGTGCATGTCATCAGATGAGTTGGACAGCAGAGCCAAATCAGTGTACTCGGATGCAACGGAGGCAAGAGTTCGCTTCTAGAAGGATGCCACAACAGAGTACACAAACACCATCACAGACTACCAAGCTTGGCATCGGTTCACCACTGTTGATCATTGTGAGGATGTCGAAGAGTTGGTCTTCCCATAGCTTTCCAAGTCTTAGTGATGTCTTTCATGGATTACTCAAGCCTATTTTGTCTCACATGTGTACATGTGCAGATTGTAATGTAACATGTTGTAAAAGTGAAAGACCAAGTGTCGATAGTCGAATGTAACAGTCATGTAGTAGTTGAAGAGTCATGAAGGTAGGTGAAGAGTCAGAAAGGGGGATGTCAAGGGTCACCCCGCCCTTTTCTATTTATAGAACCTCATAACTCATTGTAGAGGCCTTTTGGAGCCAAGCTTCATATAGGTGTAACTTAGAGAAATATTGGAGTGTATTGTAACACGCCTTGGCTTCTCCATAGTGTGAAGCTAGTACATCTCTTTGGAGGAGTAGGCAGTAGTGACTGTAATGTTTCGTTGTTGGAACTAATAGTTGGTCATGGTTGTATTGTATGATTAGATCTTCCACTCTTAATATAACAGAGCCAACACATTTAATGCATATGTTGTAATTGTATTTCATCTATCTTGGTTACTCTAATGATATATGTAGTTGTTGTTTATGCATGTATGTATGGAATTTTCTATCTATGTTTGTATGAATCTTATCGAGATGTTCTGTTGGTTTAACCATCACTTTGGATCATTGGCTAACTTTCTTTCCAGCTTGTGATGTATCTTTTCTCGCGTGTTCCCTTTCAAGCTGCGTGTTTCCACATGTTTCTAAGGGGCGAACTCATTCCCCATTCTGCGTGGTAGAACCCTTCATGCACCTTCCTTGACTTGCTACGCTGGTCACACTGCTACCAACAAGAACATCCTACTTACCTCTATGCACAATCATGGTTAAGGCGATATCGTACAACCCACTACTGGGACTCCTACACCAAACAGTTTGAGGTCTAGTTGGGACTTCGTACCGGGGAGATCCCCTGACATGTTGGCGTGTCCAACACTGTCAACATTTTGGCGCTAGAAGGAGGGCCAAATGAAAAGCTAAGTCCTCACATCCATTTTGAATCTCTGCATACCTATCATGAATAACTACAGAGTTTCTCTTTCGGAGTGTATGTCTTATGGAAACAACTTTGAATCGAAAGAGCTCTAGGATAACTTGTCACATAAAACATATGATAGTGGAGGCCAAGTAGCCTAGGTCAAACACATGGTTGGTGTTTTAGGCTCCTGTGAAAGACATGAAATCTTTGAATATTACATGACCTGCGTGTTGTTCGCCTACACGCTTCGAGGGAACCCAATGCATTTGTGTGCTACACTGCCCAAAAAATCTATTCATTCTCTTTCTCATCCGGTCACAGAGATAGACTGTGCTTTCAATCATTTTGATGTTAAAACACTCAATAAAGAAATCTTGAAATTACAGAAAGCACCTGATGAATCCGTTGAACAGTTTCACACACAATTTTGTAATCTTGCATACTGATTTCCTGAAGATGAATTTGATTAGGAATTTCTCGATGGAATATTTGAGTATCTTATTTACATATTCGAAAATCAACAATTCTTGAAATCATTTGAACCCGCTCAGTATACTTCGGTGATGGAGCTTTGCAATCGCAGGAAGGCATAGTTGCTATCACAAGTGAATGTCCACCTCCACCTCATCAAACAACTCCACCACCATAGAGTGATGTGGGAGAACATGAACACACATCTTTTGAACTGTCACATCCTCCCACCCCACCTGCT
>APFE030489890.1:9519-48301 GCA_000404065.3 Pinus taeda
TTTGGCCAATAACAAAATCTTTGTAGCTGTGCAACTGTTTTACTTACCCCAAAGTGACCTAATATTAGAGAAGTGTGTGCTTCTCAAATTATCTTTACTCTTTCAGTTTGTGGAATGCATAACTTCCCACAGTGATATAAGATTCGGTCATTTACATGATAATCCAATTCTTCTACTCGTTTTCCTTGACTTAAAGTTGTATATACATCTTTAAAGTCTACATCTTGAGCATATTGTTCAATGTAACTCTCATGTAACACAGAATTATGCTTAAGTATAGTAGATGCATTTATAATGGGTCTAGATAACATGTCTGAAACTTTATTATGTATGCCCTTTTTATATCTAATGACTAAATGAAACTGTTGTAGACAACCCATCCATCTATAGTGCCTTGATTGTTGCAACTTAGTTTGGGAGTGTAGATATTGAAGTGGTTGATGATCAGTATGTATTATTGTCTCTTTGCCCATTAAGTAACACTTTTTCACACTCTGTACTAATGCATACAATTCTTTATCATATGTAGGATAGTTAACTACTACAGAATTAAATGTCTCAAAATGATAACATATGGGTTTACCGTGTTGTGTCAACACTACTCCCATGGCATAGTCACTGGCATCCATTTGGATCTCAAATGGTCTTTAAAGATCAGGCAGTGCTAGTACAGGTGTTGTACTAATCTTTTCTTTCAAGGTGTCGAAGGCTTTCTGTTGTTTTCCTCCCCACTAAAACACCTTGTTCAATCCTGTTAAAGCATGTAAGGGAGCTACAATTGAGGAAAAATTAGAAATAAACTTCCTCCAATATTGTGCTACTCCTAAGAAGCTTCTAACTTCTGTAGCAGATTTAGGTTTAGGCCAGTTTACAATAATTGCCACCTTAGAGGGGTCTATCTTCAATTCACCACCCCCTACTATATGACCCAAATAATTGAGAGATGTTTTGACAAATTCACATTTTGGGAGTTTAACATAAATTTTTATTCTTTTCAAAACATCTAGTGTCTGCTTAACATGCTTTAAGTGTTCTTCCCATGTTTTGCTAAATATCAGAATGTCATCTAGATATACAATAACAAAATCATCAATAAAATGTTTGAGTACATTATTCATTAATCTCATGAAAGTAGCAGGAGCATTAGTTAAGCCAAAAGGCATAACCAGCCACTCATACAATCCCTGCTTTGTTTTGAAAGAAAACTTCCATGCATCTTGTTCTACGACTCTGACCTGATGGTATCCACTATGCAAGTCTAGCTTGGAGAAATAAACAGCTTCTTTCAATTGATCTAAAAGATCATCTATGCGAGGAAGGGGATAACAATTTTTTATTGTTATCTTATTTAGTGCTCGATAATCAATGCACATTCTCCATGAGCCATCTTTCTTTCTCACCAAAATGATTGGTGACCCGCATGGTGATGTGCTAGGTCTGATGAACCCCTTCTTGAGAAACTCCTGCACCTACTTCTTGATTTCAATATTCTCTTAAGCGGATAACCTATACATTCCAATGTTAGGCAATGGAGCATCTTGTTGCAAAATAATATCATGCACTATTTCCTTTTTGGGTGGAAGACCTTTAGGTTCTTGAAACAAGATAACATACTCTGAAACAACCTTTTCTAAATCAGCTTGTTTTTCAGTGTTACAGCCTTCAAATACATTGGTTTTATCAGGTTTCTTTTCCTTTACAACCATCAGTAAGAATTGTTTGCATGAATTTATCATTCGTTTCATGTGCCCTGAGTTTATGAGAGTATAATTATTCTTGAGCTTATGAGCTCTTACAAAGTATTCGATTCCATCTTTAACAAGTAGATAATTGTTCTCAGCTCTATAGAAAATAGCTTTTCTATCATACAAGTAAGGACTTCTTAAAACAATTCCACATATATCCAAAAGGAATTATGTCTAACTCAACCTCATCTACAAATGTTGACCCAAAAGAAAACTTGAGTTTGCATTGTCTAGTCACTTGTAGTTTTGCTTTTATCATTCAACCATCCTAATGGGTATGGTTTCTTGTGAGGTGTAGTTACTAATCCCAACTTCTTTACAATTGCTTCAGAAATTAAATTTACTTGTGAGCCACTATCAAACAAAGTATCAATCTTTTGATGTTTGGAAATAACTCGAATATGGAAAAGCTCATGTCTTTTTCTCTCATTTTCTTCATCTCCTAAGTCTAACCCCAAATATTTCTGAATAGTTGCAACAGTCTTCTTCTTCTTGCCCTCGAACTTCTTAGGTCTCAGCTCTGGATGCAGAATCCAATAATGCTCATCATCATGCCCATCCTTTTTACAGTGAGTGCATGAAGCCTTGATTTTCTGTGCAATGTTAGCCTTCCTTGCTTTCCATTTCTGCTTTCTTTTCTCCTTATTCTTGCTTGCTATGGGTTGGGATGATCCCCCCAACTTTTGGACTTCCATTCTTTCGTCTAGCCTCTAGATGAGTGGCTTGTACAGATACCTCATCTATATTAGTGGGACTAAACATGAGGATAGTGTGCCTCATGTAGCTGTGTAGACCACCAATTTACTTCAACAGAGTCTCAGGTGAGTCTAATGAGATTCCTAGAATCAATGCTCTCTTTCTAAATTCTTGAGTGTACCCTTGCACGCTTTGCCCTATCAACTATCGAGGACTTTTCCAACTCAACATGGCTTGTTGCATGTAGGCCAATGGATAGAATTGCTTTTTTATTGCAGAAACAAATTCACTCCAAACAAAGATAGTCTTACCATGTATTTTCATGTCGGCTTAGGTCCTACCTTCCCACCAAACCAAGGCATAGGCTTGCCAGCTGAATCTTGCCCTTGTCTGAATCGATATTCTGCACTCTGCAATAAACATCAATTTGTCTAATCCAATTGTCCAGCTTTTCTGCATTCAACTCTCCATCATATATAGGTAAATAAAATTTAACATCTAGTTTGATTAAAGATGTTTTCTTTTTAGGGCTATCATGAGGTGTGAGAAAGCTTTCCTCTTTCCCTTTGCCTTTTGAGTGGTCATGGGAATGTGACTCATCTTCTCCTTTGTCTTGTTTACAGCCTGATAAATCTTCATCCTTATGTTTTCTAAAGTCCCTATACATTTCTTCTACCATGGACTTTATGGCTAGGAAACTATCTATGAATTGATGGTCTGGCCCCATAGAACCTTCCTTTGACATTGTCTTCTGAGGATAGACTTTCCCAATTTTTAGGATTAGTTTCGACCAACTCTCCTTCTCCTAATTTGAGCTTTGATCTAGTTAGCATTCAATGGCTAAACCAACACAATCTTGTCTAACCTTAACAGCCTAGAGTTCTGATACCACTTGATCTGAAAATCACTCGTGAGTGACCTTAGCTAATTAATTAATTAATGAAGGTATTAAAGACTCATGTGCTGGTGCATGGCTATGTTATTTTAGGCAATGGATCGATCAGATTGTAAAATACACAGGCACTGGAAGAATGGAAAATAGTAAGAGAAAAAGAGTAAGCAAATCCAAGAACACAACAGATTTAATAAGGAATTCACCCTATTCTCCAGGGCTACATCTCCGATCCAACTTTCAATGGTGACCTTCTTTTATTGTGTCTTTAAAGCAAAGATTTACAATGAGGAGCTCAACTTGAGTCTCATGAAACAGAGGATGCTTAGTAGGGTGGTTCTTAGATTCCCCAAGCCACTAGAGTGCACAGACTCTTTCCTTACCAAGTCTCGACCTCTCTGGCCTTTAATGGGATGAGTCCAATGGTACTCAATTCCTGATAGATATCCTCATAGGGATGGCTTGAACCTCTCAAGCCTGGTTCGATCTGCTCGACGCTGCCTTAGGTCAACTCGGCTCTCTGTTTTCTGCTTCTTGCTTCACTGTCTTTTCTTCGCTCTCGCTCTCTCTATCTTCGTCTTCTCTCTATTATGTTCTCTGTATGTTCATGGCATAAAGCAAATTTGTCCTTGACTATTCGCTTCCTCTTCCACCCCTTCAGACTGCTCGCTATTATTCGCTTGGAGTTCCCTGCCTCTGCGTCATCGCTAACGTCTCACAGGGAGGTGGCCACTTGTCCTCTCACGAACTACATCAACTCTTCCTCGACGATTTGGTATTTCACTTACACTCTGGAATGATTCATCTGCCAACTTAGCAGTCAAATTGAACTTTAAACTTTTGTATGCCACGTTTAATTCCCCTGTCAAATCCGGTTTTCCCATCGGGTGCAATCTCCGCCATCAGATCTGGAGTCCCCAGATCTCACGGTGTTCGCTCATTTCGCACAGTTTACTTGCTCAACTATTAGCACGCGATGAGAGGCAGTTTTCTCTCTCATCTGCCAGACACGTGTCGTGCGTTGAATGGAATCGCTCATTTTCTTCCAAATCTGCTTACCGTCCCAATGTGCCTCCGATATGTCACCGGTTTTGGAGCACTGGACCCGCCTTTTGCCTTACCGCTTTCCTTAAGGTTTCCCGGCTTCCCATGCGAATGAGCGCTTCGGGGCTTTTGCTTTTTGAGGGGTTTTTCCCAGTGATGCGTCGCTAATCGCACATCAGAAATGGCCTCTGTTTCCCGATCTGGGCTTTCTAACTGCCAGTTTTGCCTCCTGCGTGGTCTCCATGGGCCTCGGTCAACGCGCTTTGACTGAGGTCCTCGTTGTTCCTTGCTGGCTGCAAGCTACCACTATCCAGAGGTCTTCCTGATGCTCTTTGTTCATAAATTTTGAAGTCTTTCTTGATTTGATACAGTCATGGCACTTTGATAATTTTTTATGGATCAAATTCAAATCACTAGGATGCTGACTAGGCATCCGCACAGCCCAATCAGCAAAAATAATATTCCTTGGAATACTCCCCAAAATATTCCTTGGAATATTCCCCAAAATATTCCCATAGATGGCCCAACCAGATCGTGACACTTGGCGGCACATTATTGGTAAAAGGAGTTTTGGGTGGACCAATGAGACAGTGACATGTGGCAAGCCCGGAGGCTGCCACATGCCCTCTCAAAGGTCAATTAAAAGTTTGTTTGGCAGGCTAGGGAGTCGAACCCGTGAACTTTCCTACCCAAACCCAACACATTACTTCCATACCACAACATGCTTCTTAACATATAACGGGCACAAATTCAATTTAAAGTTTAAGCACCAAACAATTGGGAGGTAACTGCTAACCTAACCTCCAACATGTGAACGCTCCTACGTAACCACTAAAAGTTACCTTAACCACTAGCATTAACCATTGGGTAACCCTCGAATGTGACCAACCTCAACCCTTAACCGCTAGCAATTAACCGCTAAGTAACCACTAGCATTAACCGCTAGACTTAACTGCGCATGTGACCAAACCCCTTAACCACTAACATTAAATATTAACCACACGGATTAAATGGGTTTAAATGCGGGTTTAACATTAATTAATCTGATCTTATCATTAATTAAGAGGGATTAGTTTGGTGGATTTTTTTGTGGAGCCAACAAATCTAGATCTAACTCCAAATTTGAAGGAATTAACTAGAGTTTTTCCAGATTTAGTGGAGATTTCCTAGGAAAAGCTAAAGAAGCCATAACTTTGGCAGTTGTTGACCAATTTTGGGTCAGAAAGAGTCATTCCTAGATGATTTGGATTCTCTAAACACAATAGAATGGGTTTTAGAGGCAGAAATGCACTTCTATACGTGATTTTTCTACATTGAAGTTTAAGGAAGCCTAGGGCCACTAAGAGAGGAGGTCAAGCCTCGACCAGCTGAAGTCCAACTGCAGAGCTTGAAGAGAAATTTTCTGGGTTTTTGGTTCTTTTGATTCCGATGGATAATGTTGCAAATCAATTAGATCACTACAGGTGCATGTAATCACATATTTGACCATTAATCCAAAGAGGTCCTAGCCATTGAAGCAAGTCCAAGGTGATGTAGCTCGGGAGGGGTGAACTCCTTTATCAGCTTTGTGTTATGAGTTTGTTGTGTTTTACTTATCTGCATTTTACTTGCTGAACATTTGTTTTAAATATCTAGTTAATCTCATAACTTTCTCATAAAATACACTCAATGCTTGACATATAATCCTTCACATTCTGGTTAATTTGAGACGATCCTAAACACATTTTTAATATTGATGAGGTAGCTTGCATAGCATTAACAATTTTTCCCAACATTTCAAATCAGGTTGGTATTAGAGCACTGTTACCTCATTTTAACCCTGAGATGGTTTTCCAAGGTTAGATAGAAAATTAGCTATTGGTTTTGTATGTGTAACTGTGTGCAAGTTTATGTGATGGTAGCTTCAACAAGTGATGCTTCTAATCCATCTTCCTTAGCAAGACTCTTTGATGAAGAGATGTTGCGAGAGATTGTCGGCATGAGAGATATCGTGCAAGAGTTGTATGAAGATAGGAAGTGTCGAAAATAGCAAAAAGAAATGATAAAAATAGAATCCAGAATATTCGAATTTTAATTTGTCCTTGAATTAAAATTGTGAATTAAAATTCGAATTTAGTCTCACCAGCTTCTTGGAAATTAATTAATTAATTCATTATGGATTAATTAGTTGGAGAAATTCAAGTTAGAAGTCTTTATGAAGTCATGCAACAGTTATCCCTTAAATTAAGGAGATTATCCCTTAATTAAGGAGATAAGATTGAGTTATATTTGAGTTGTAATTAGTTATCTCAGTTTACTGAGTTAAGTCCAGTTAAATTAGTTCCACACTGTTTGATGAACTAATTGTGAGTTATCAATCAGTTGATGCATGCATGCACTCAACCAGTGTACTCCAGATAACTGAAGATTCCCTCATCATAAAATCATGCATGTCTATTCTGAGAAAGACCCAGTTGAGCTAAATGTCAAGGATAGTGTACTATCAGTTACATGTTTTCTCAATAAAGGAAACTCATGCATGTAGTCAAGGTAAGGTTCGTTGAGGATTGCGCAGTTCTAACAGTGTGTTAGAGTAGTGTGTGAGAGTAGTGTTCCACTGGATGAAGGAGATCATCCCAGAGGAACTGCGCAATGAAATAGGAGCTTGGAGGGTAGAGGAGAAGGCTTGTGAGAAGCTTTGATTGCCTGTGAGCATCCAGGAGGATTGTACTGAGAGCTGGCTAGCTATGAGAGCTAAGGATTTGTATAATTCTGATTTATTTCCACCTTGTATGATAATACAGATAGTGGGGTTTTTAGCTGAGGCTTTCCCCTGAGTATTTTCTATGTTTCATGTGCATTGATTCTTATTCTTATGGTTATATGTGTTTAGCTCTGATTCAGCTCGATCTTTAAGCTTCCGCAAGTTTGATAGTAGAAGTAGATTATAGTATTTTGCTTTGGTATATTGCATTATCGAGTTAATCTACAGTCAGATTTTCTATATAGAACTCAGAGGTATATTTGTAGATAATCTGTAGAAATTTTACAAGGTATCAGAGCTGAGTTTATTGGAGCTGTGAATAGTATACGAAGAAGAGAATTCAAAGTTTGAAGTTCATGGTTGCAGGTAAAAATCGAATTCTTATCATACTTCAAGGTTGGCCAATGGTTTTCTATGGCTTGAGATTCGAGTATGCCTTGGAAGGTAGCTCGAATTACATAGCATGGAAAGACCGCATGGAGGTTGTAATAGAAGACAACGAATTGAAGGATGTCATTGATCAAGAAATCCCAAAGCCAGGTTCAACTAATGCACAAGAGTTGGATGAGTGGAAGAAGTGTGTGGTGAGGGAAAGACATATCATCCTTTAGGGAGTTCGAGACCATATTGTCTCGAGTCTCCATGGGAAGGATACTCCATATTTAATGTGGAAGACATTGAAGGACCTCTACCAAAATAGTAGTGACTAGAGGAAATTGGCACTCAAGGATAAGCTTCAAATAATCAAGATGGAGAGCAGCGACACTATTTCCACATATCTGAACAAAGTCACCACCTATAGAGACGAGCTTGGAAGTTTCGGAATAACTACTGCTGATGATGATATGGTGAGCCTCACTCTCTTTGGCCTTCCAAAGAGCTGGAATAGCTACTAGGACTCTGTGAATGGAAGGGAGAAACTGCCAGATTGGGAACGACTGTGGTCGAATCTCATGCAGGAGGAGATCAGGAGGAGCACATGAGATGGTTCTTCATCCAAGGATGACGATGAAGAAAATCTAGCCTTAGCAAGTAATGCAAGGAAAGGGAAGGGGAAGGCATCCCATTCTGAATCAAATTCTTCTCATGGAGGGAAGAAGGGTGACAAGTCTAAAGTGAGATGCTTTAATTGTCACGAGACGGGACAATGCGACTACTTGCCCATCGAAGAAGTCCAAGAAGGGATCCTCAGATGGATCAGAAGGTGAGGCATTAGCCTCTCAACTCGAAATGGAATTTACCCTCATCGCATGCATGGTGTCATCGATGATGGGTTGTGGTTGGTATCTTGACAGTGGAGCCTCATTCCACATGACCGGTGATAAAATTTTATTCAATGCCTTGGAGGAGAAAGAATTCAAGATGCGCATAGAGATGGGTGACGACGAAAGGTTTAGTGTTTCAGGAGTGGGCACTGTTGCTTTTCATAGGGAGCGTGGAGCTTCTATCACCCTGACCAATGTGAAGTATGTGTCTGGATTGAAGAAGAACTTGGTATCAGTCGCAATGTTGGAGGACAAAGGCTACGATGTTGTTTTTAGTAAGGGAAAGGTTTTCCTTAGACACATCACCACGAGACAGGTGAATCAGATCAGTTCACGAGTTAAGAACATGTATGCTCTTGAGGTTCAAGATGCATGAAAAGCCTTGAGGAGTAAGGGAAATGTTAGAGACATGGTGGTTGAGAGGGAGATTACATTGCTTCTCAATATGCAGTCCCCGAAGAAGTCTCAGACAATTGTGGAGGAGCCATAATTAGAATCAACAGAGGGATCACATGCAGCCATACCTCTAGGTGTGAGGTGGGGCAATGTGAAGTGATAGTCCCAAGAAGGCTGAAATTGGGCAGGGTCCATTGAGAGGTTTTATCTCATGGATCATACCTTGCTACGAGAGCCCAAAGTACATAGTAGTGGGAGGAATCAGTGGGATTGATGCAGTTAGAGATCAAAGTGACAGAGGCTAGAGTAGTCAAATACTGAAGAGCACATAGAAGGATTGACAACAGTGCAGAAAGGTAGAGTCAGCCAAAGCGCAAAGTTTTTAGTCGACAGAGGCAATAGTAGTCAGAGACTTTGATGACAGATGCATCATACTGATTCAGATTGGATGATTTCTTTTGTTTTTGAAGTTGTTGTAGCAACAACACTAGAGAGAATTGTTGCATGTAGAACATTCCAAAGGTTCAAGATCGGGATCAAGTTGAATTCCTTTCTTGTTGAGAGGGAGTGTTGAAAATAGCAACAAGAAATGATAAAAATAGAATCCAGAATATTCCAATTTTAATTTGTCCTTGAATTAAAATTCGAATTTAATCTCACCAGTTGCTTGAAACTTAATCAATTAATTCATTATGGATTAATTATTTGGATAAATTCAAGTTAGAAGTCTTTCTGAAGTCATGCAACAGTTATCCCTTAAATTAAGGAGATTAACCCTTAATTAAGGAGATAAGATTGAGTTATATTTGAGTTGTAATTAGTTACCTCAATTTACTGAGTTAAGTCCAGTTAAATCAGTTCCAAGCTGTTTGAGGAACTAATTGTGAGTCATCAGTCAGTTGATGCATGCATGCACTCAACCAGTGTACTCCAGATAACTGAAGATTCCCTCATCAGAAACTCATGCATGTATATTCTGAGAAAGACCCAGTTGAGCTAAATGTCAAGGACAGTGTACTATAAGTTGCATGTTTTCTCCTATAAAGGAAACTCATGCATGCAGTCAAGGTAAGGTTCCTTGAGGATTGCACGGTTCTGACAGTGTGTTAGAGCAGTGTGTGAGAGTAGTGTTCCACTGGATGAAGGAGATCATCCCAGAGGAACTACGCAAGGAAATAGGAGCTTGGATGGTAGAGGAGAAGGCTTGTGAGAAGCTTTGATTTCCTATGAAAATCCAGGAGGATTGTACTGAGAGCTAAGGCTTTGTATAATTCCGATGTATTTCCACCTTGTATGATAATACAGATAGTGGGGTTTTTAGCTAAGGCTTTCCCCTGAGTATTTTACGTGTTTCATGTGCATTGATTCTTCTTCTTATGGTTATATGTGTTCAGCTCTAATTCACCTCAGTCTGTAAGATTCTGCAAGTTTGATAATAGAAGTAGATTATAGTATTTTGCTTTGGTATATTGCATTATGGAGTTAATTTACAGTCAGATTTTCTACATAGATCTCAGAGGTAGATTTGTAGAGAATTTGCAGGAAATTATACAGGAAGGAGAACACTATAATTTAAGAGCAGTTGATGGCCATGAAGGAGGAGAAGCAAGAGATTCTTGAAAAGATGCATGAGATGGAGATTCAACTCCATGATGCCAAGGAAACCCTAGCCAAGTATGTGCATGAAAATGAGGTATGCAATTCAAGTTTATCTTCAATTTCCTCTCAAAATGAATGTTTTGGTGTTTTTGAAAGACACACTAGAGAAATAGGGTACAAATTATTGATGAATATGGGCTATGAAGGTAAAGAGTTAGGTAAACATGCAGAAGGCATAGTTGAGCCAATTTTTATTGAGGAGATGCCTAGGTATTTGGGTCTTGGTTATGGACAACATGATGGAGAATGCTCCAAAGCCAAGGAGGCACATGAAGGTGTTCCAAGAAGGAATTCCATTACATGTTCATTACCTCAAGCTTGTGAAGTTTGTCTTCATGAGGAATGCAAAATTTTTATACCCATTTTGCAAGAAGATGCTCATAAGAATGCAATTAGTGGAAATGGAAAACAAGGGGATGATGAAATCTCTAAGGTCATTGAAACCATTGTTGGTATTCTGAAGAGAGCCACTACCTCATCAAATTCACCTCCTCAAGAAAGAGAAAAGGTGAATGTGCAAGATATAAATCTGCCTTTAATCAAGTTTCTTTTGATTATGCCAAACATGGTAAATCTTCACATAAGATTTGGAGAAAATATACATGTTCGTTTTGTGGTTTGAATAACCATATTGTTTCAAGGTGTTGGAAGAGGATAGGCATACACAGGAAACTTTCAAAACAAAATAGACAGAAAGACAAAGGTCCATTGGATAATGGAAACCATGTTGAAAAGAAGATACAATTATTTTGCACTCATTGCCATAAGCAAGGTCATCTTGTAGACAAGTGTTGGATTTTGCATCCAACAAGTCATCCACGACATTTGAAGAAGGTGGAGAGAGATTTTGGTAAGAATTGAAAAGAGGATTCCATAATTGCTGTGGGTCAGGATGATACAGATGATGAAGTGTAGCTGAAAGAAGCGCCATTGAAATGGTTTGGAAATATATGGTTAGATTTCTTAGCCAATTAAGGCCTTGCATTTCTTTTGATAATTGATGCAATTTTTGCCTTATTGATGCATTTATTTTCTCCTAAAGTATGTTGCATATTTCAAGAAGCAAGATGTTAGAAAAGTAGAGTTATGTTGACTCACTTAGATGCAGCAAAGCTGGAAATTTGCAACTACAAATTTGCATGCACGTTGCATTCTTGAAATTGCATGTTTACACCAAGAAGTTGTTCGAAAGTGGATTATGTTGACTCACTTTATTGCAGCAAATTTGGACATTTCATCTCTTTAAGTACTCATGCATACCAATGGGATTCTTGTACTTGTGAGAGATTTGACAATTGTTATACATGCATGAGAGTTTTTGTGTGTGAACAATGGAATTTTTGATAGTTTCATTGTGCTTGAACATGCATGAGTGATTGAATTGTGTTGGTCGATTGCTTTGTTAACATGTATGTTGTCAACTTGAGAATGTTGATCATTTTCACATGCATGAGTGTCGTCTTGTGTGGTCGATTGATTGTTATATGTATGTTATATCGACTTGGAAGAGTTCATTTTGTCTCCAAAGATGAAAGGGAGATGTGACAAATTGTTTCATGAGAATGTGGAATCCTTGTTGTAAATCGTCAAGTTGTTGTACATGCTTTTGCTTGACCTGAAAGTCAATTGCTTTGAAGAAGCATGTTTTGTTGACTTGTGTTTAGTAAACCATCGACTAAGCACCAAGATGTAAGACTACAAAGCGATGTTCACATGATTTGACATTTGTTGCTTTGAAGAAGCAAAAGGAAGAGGTCGTCAAGTTATATTCCTGCATGAGTGTTTCTCAAGGTTAATGATGTTTCTTGTGACAAGATGTCGCAAGATTTTGGAAGGTCCACGCTTAAGAAAGAGGCTCATGATTGGCCTTGATTCTCAACTCATGACATGATCAGCATGTTAATATTGGAGGATGATGGAATCAAGAAGCGAAAGTGGAAAAAAATGCCAAAAAAAATTGCAGCCCTTATAAAATATCAAATGTTCTACAATGTGATTTGATGTGTCGATGCCAAGAAGAGAAAGAGATGGCGAATTCATTCTTCCAGATGTGGAATTTGGAACCATGGAGGTAAAATAATGGTCATTTATTTTCTTATTATTAGTGATATTGGAACTCATTGTTGTAGTTCACTCAAATGGGCTTAACTTGGAAAAGTGGTTTCCAAGGAGAAGCTTGCATCAAATGCATGTGTTGCAAAGGAGGAACATGATTCTTAGTGGGAAGGCCATCAGTCAAATTTCCAAGCAATGAGGGATATCTTTGGTATACCATGGTATTTAATCAGTAAGCAGTCAGCAAGTGTTGGATTGCGTCAGCAGCAAAAGGAGAACATTAGTTGAAGTGACAAGCCATTTGCAAGGCAAGGCATGTCAGCGTACCAAAGTGGTTGTCATGGATATTTTTCCAAGTAGAATAAATTGATAGAACTTGGGAAGGAGAAGAGTGTTCATATCTCATTAGATAACCAGCTTTTGTGGGTCCAAAAGCTTGTCAGTGGGCAGGAGTGATCAAAATCTGGATTAGGGGTAAAAATTTGCTCAAAAATCAAAGTGCTCAAAAATTGATCAAAACATAAATGATAGCCTTCGTCTCAATGATACGATCCCAATGCAACTCATTTCACTAAAAACAAAATTCGTATGAGAAAGATAGCGTGTTCTGATCGTTTGGTCAAACAGGGGAATTTTGGTACACGCTGACTAGGATGCTGACTAGGAATCCATACATCCCAGTCAAAAAATTAAAAATTAAAAATTAAAAAAAAATAATAATAATAATAATAATAATTAATTAAAAAATAAATAAATAAATATTCTAGGGAATATTCCCACAGGTGGCCCAACCGGATCGTGACACTTGGTGGCACATTATTGGTCAAAGTAGTTTTGGGTGGACCAATGAGAGGGTGACACGTGGCAAGCACGAAGGCCGCCACATGCCCTCTCAAAGGTCAATTAAAAGTTTGTTTGGTAGGTTGGGGAGTCAAACACATGACCTTGCCTGCCCAAAACCAATGCATTACCGCCATACTACAACATGATTCTTAACTTATAACTGGCGCAAATTCAATTGAAATTTTAAGCGCCAAACGGTTGGGAGGTAACTGCTAACCTAACCTCCAACATGTGAACACTGCCACGTAACTGCTAGTAGTTACCTTAACTGCTAGCATTAACTGTTGGATAACCCTCGCATGTGACCAACCTCAACCCTTAACAGCTAGCAATTAACCGTCGGGTAACCACTAGCATTAACCGCTAGACTTAACCGTGCATGTGACCAAAACCCTTAACTGCTAGCATTAAATGCTAACCACACGGATTAAATAGGTTTAACTGCGGGTTTAACATTAATTAATTTGAGATTATCACTAATTAAGTAGGATTATTTTGGTGGATTTTTTGGTGAAGCTAACAAATCCAGTGCTAACTCCAAATTTGGCGGAGCTAACTAGAACTTTTCCAGATTTAGTGGAGATTTCCTAGGAAAAACTCAAGAAGCCATAACTTTGGTAGTTTTCGACAAATGTTGGCTTAGAAAGAGTCATTCCTAGATGATTTGGATGCTCAAAACACAATGGAATAGGTTGCAGAGGTAGAAAGGTACTTCGATGCATGCTTTTTCTACATTGAAGTTTAAGGAAGCCTAAGGCCACTAGGAGAGGAGGTCAAGCCTAGATCAACTGAAGTCCAATTGCAGAGCTTGGAGAGTCATCTTTTGGGTTTTGGTTATTCTGAATCTAATGGAGTAGGTTGCAAATCCATTAGATCAATGCATGTAATAAGGTATTTGACCATTAATCCAAAGAGGGCCTAACCATTGAAACAAGTCCAAGGAGTTGTAGCCCAGGAGGGGTGAACTCCTTTATCATATTTGTGTTATGACTTTGTTGTGTTTTACTTCTATGCATTTTACTTGCTGAATATGTGTTTTAAACAGCTAATTAATCTCATAACTTGATCGTAAAATACACTCAATACATGACACATAATCTTTCACATTCTGATTAATTTGAGATGATCCTAAACACATTTTTAATACTGATGAGGGAGCTTGCATAGCATTAACAAGTTTTCCCAACATTTTAGATCAAATAGTTCTTGATATTTTCTTCCTCTGGCCTAGCAAAGGTTCCATACGGCCAAACTAAATGAAACTTGGCACAATGCTTCTTACAAATGCCTTTGGGATCATATTGATGATATTTTTTTGTACCAAACCTAAATTCTTCTAATTATTTAACTTGAGCTTCAATGGCCTTAAGGTTCTTGATCTCATAAGATCCCACCTGCAAGGGAAGAGCAAGCCATGGTGCATTATTCTTCCTTTGCAACATTGCAGTTAAACCTATGACAAGATGATATGTGATGTCTAGTATGAGTATCGTGTATGTTGCATAAATCAGTGATAAATGGGATGGTTTATGGCATCCAAACACTCTGAGGTATGTTCCATCTAGTGAGGAAAACCAATTGGTAATTTATGACACTGCGTTCATTGCCTCTCGAGACATAAAAGGCACTTCTTATTTAAAGATCATCAAGTATAAGACCCTGAAGAAGTAATCAGCCAGTCTTTCAAAAACTCCTTTGTAGTTGTATTCTAATAATAACTTGCAATAAATATGGATAAAAGGATCAATAGGTGTCCATTTCCACTCCATGGCAGAGAAAGCATTACAAGCACATATATTTTCCAACAGGTAGGCAGACATTTAGAACTGTTGTTGCTTACCTTTGGGTGGATTTTTCTCCTTGTTCACATTAATCTTCAATTGTTGATACATAATATCAAACCAATTGAATGTATTTCCCTGAGAGACAATATGATGTAGCATGTAAACCCATCCTTCTAGAAGGATTCAGTATTCCTGTGTCCATAAACTTGGAAGCATAATACTATCAAGTACTGAAACACCTTTCTTAATGAACTAGTCTTATAAAAAAAAATTGTCGTCTAGAAAAACTTTAATGGCTCCTTCACCCACATCTTGACCACTTCCTTCGTATTGAGATAGCATGTTATTGCATATAAATAAGAGTACATATGTTGTTTAGGCTTATGCAAGTGATAGATCAGGTATATGTCATGTGGCTAGTAGGAGGCAAGTTGTTTCCCACTAGCGTTGTCTGAAGACATGCACTTGGTGTCAAGCCTTGCATAAGAATGGGAATTTTCAAGTGATCCTATGAAGCCCTGACCATTGGATGTTGATATAAATCTCCCTATCCTCAAGTTCCACCTTAAGATTTGTGGCAGTGAATGCATCCTTGATAGTATGCCATGTGATATCTAATTCCTTTTCAATTTACAATTGTGTATTAGTGAAAATGGAAATTGAGAATGAAGGACTTTTGACAACCTAATCAGTACTACTTTTTTTAGACTCTTTTGATGCTGATATTTTTGGAGGCGTGATGTTATCTACTTCCAAAAAATGTGTATGCTCTAGGCCTACAGTAACTATGGCTAGAGATGCACTCATGCAAAAATAAAGTTAGCTCTAAACAAATTATCTCATCAATCAATCAAAAAGAAAAAATACACTAGCTTAGGAGAGATATTGTGCAATTATGGGCTGCAAGGGGGAAATTTGGTCTCTTGAATTACCCAATGAGAGATGGGATTGCGTAGCATCAACTATCAGATGGATGGATTGAGACTTGGGACTGTGCAATTAACAACCTAAACTGGGCAGAAGAGAGAGATAACTTCGCAATACACAATCTCATAGGCCAAGGTTGGGCATTTGAGGCTTGGACTTGTGCAATGCACAGTCTCAAAGGCTAAGGCTGAGAATTTAAGGGTTGGACTCATGCAATGCATATTTGGGAAAGCTAGTTATTACACATTGCACAGTCACAACTAGCAAGGGACGAGCTTGAGTCTTGGAGTTGCACAATGCAAAGTAAGGGAAGGTAGCAACTCATGAAGAATTGCACAGTCTTTCCAGGGAGAACGAAAAAATGCAGATCTAAAGATGAGGAAGGAATAAGCGTATATTGGAATTAAGATAATTTAAATCAACCAACAACATTGACCAGAAAATATCGTGCAAAGGGGAAAACCATTCATGCACAAAAAGACCCAACAACAACAATTGTTGGTAAATAAAATAATAAAGAAGTGATGTGACACTTATAAAAATTGAACGATGGACTAAAACAAAACTTGTATAAGGTAGTAATAGTAGAAACACCAATAAATATAAGAATAAATGGGAAAAGCGGCTCTTGCAAACACAAAAGCGACGAAAGTAATGGGAAAGTAGTAAAAAGCGACACTTTGGAAACTCACCCGAAAAAAGCGCAACAAACCAATTTGAAATATCCTTCATCTCATGAGGATGGCTAGAGCTCCAATGTTGAGTGTGGAAATGAGCTCTATAAGCCTCCATTATATAGATTTACTTCACGGGGCTAGGGTTTGGGTTTATGATTTGCATGCCTAAAATCAAGGAGAAAGTGACACTAGTCCTTAGATCGGAAATAAAAACTTTGTGCACTTGTTCATAGATGATTGTGCACTCCCTAATTTCTAGGGATGTTTAGTTACTTGTTGCAGGGGACTGTACAATCCACTAGCAAAAAGGATTGTGCAATTCCTAGTAACAAGGGATTGCACATTCCATTGGCTCAGTGAATTGTGTAGCTCTGGCTCTCAGTGGAATATTATGCAGTTCATGTGCTTGGTGACTGATTGTCTTTCACGGTCATGGAGTTGATATCCTCAAGGGATTGTGCAATATCTAGTGGTAGAGGATTATGCAATTCCCATAGGGAATACCAACAGCAGGTGCTAGATCAGGAAATGAGTTGACTTGTGTTTAGAAGTTGTGCAATTGTCATCGACAAGACTTAGTCATCATCAAGACAACCTAGTTAATACATCACAAGCGTTGCATGAAAGGTTAAGTCGTCACAACGCTATAAAATCAAGAGGAACACTTGAATAAACTGAAAGGTAAGTTATTACAGACAAAAGGTAGGCTCCAAAAGTGAAGTGCAGGCAAAAATTTGGAGGGTAGTTGTAGTAGCTACAACACTTGGAGACACACTAGTAGAACTCTAGCTTCTCTATATGGGTCTAATTCTATGAACTAGTTATATATTTTTAGGAAGTATTGTTCATCTTATCAACCACCATAACTTCTTTACTAAGCTCAAGTTAAATATATAGTCCCTCCATTCTCTTCATCGACGACACACTAACAAAAGCAATTCAAAACTCAGTTGTTTTGATTGGGGATGAGGAGTATATAGATATGCAAGTAAAAAATATATCAGAGTCTTGGTTTTCATCTTTGGTGTTTCTCCACTGCTAGTAGGCATGGGTAGTACCCTGGCGAAGTCACTATAGGAACAGAAACATTGATTCACTTCCAATGAGCTTGGACAGTACCCTTGCAAAGTTACTTGTTTCACCTTTTTGTGTAGGAAACCTTTCTCTTATTTCACTCTGTATTTATTTTTTATATTACTATGCTTAAGAACTTATTATGTCATGGGTCCGGAAGAGGGATACTGACTTATTGAGAGCATAATATTTTTTTCCTTAAGAGAAGGATATATATACACCTCTGAAATACAGTCCACTTGTTTAATTTGCATCCTCTCCTTTCTCTACTCGACTAAGTTAACAAGTTAAAACTAATCAAACACAAAGATGACTAAAGAAGATCATGTTTATAGATTCCAACATCATAGATCCACTAAGGTTTTATTTGATAAATAACGTATTTTCCATCTAAGCATCATAGGCTAAAAGATACAATGCCCATGCAAATAATAGGGATGGCCAACTAACCAAGCATTACTTGTTGTACACTGTCCTTTTAGACTTTACCATGCCTATTCAGAACCAAAACATGACTTTCACACAAATCTTATTGCCAAGAAACCAAAGAAAACTGTTAAATGAGACAAAGCAAAAAAGAAAAATCAAAATAAAATAAACTAAACTAAACCTACTCCTAAGCTAACAAAGGACAGTCCAGACTTACGTAAAATTAAATTTCCAATGCAATCAACGAAGCATTTTTTGACCTATATCGGCAAGGGAATCAATGATGAGAAATATCATAAAGAAAAGCATATGGTAGGAAATATAGATCGTGCCATGCTCGAGGATTTGAAGGCATAGAACATGAGTAGAGAAGTATGAAAATAAATCATTTTCTAAACATTATGTTGTTTCATTAAAAGGTTCATACACATCATGAAAGACTCTCATATCAAAGCATCCATTCATGCTTTCAATCCTAGCAAACATGAAGAAAGATAAGAACTTGTTCTTATCAAAGGAACCTTCCAAGTAGGATTCCTCCAACCATTAAGAAATGGGATCACAATAAGTGGGTGAAGGACCTTTAAGTTGAAAGATAAGATCATTTTAAATATTTGTGATCAATTCATGAGGGTTATCCAATAAAAGAGTATCAATATGATCATGCTTGGAACACCCATCAAGATTCTGATATCTTGACATAACCATCAGTATTGGCTTAAATGTATTGACATCCTGCCATGTTTCCAAGAAATATGAAGGTAGATCATCAAAAACTGATGACTTGGAACAATCAATAGTTGAAGACATATAATCATCATTGGATGACTCATTAAATACATTAAGAAATCCATGATCATAGTCACTTTTTTAATCCAAAAGAAAGGAATATTCATGATCTGATGAATCATAGATTGGGGCTTATTGAAAACATGAATTTACATCCTCTACTTCTCCACATTCATAAGACGAGGAATGATAAAGATTATGAATAGTGTATTCTTCCTCACATTCTTTTGATCTAAAATCAACATTCCACTACTCCATAGTGCAATCAGAATTGTTGTAATCAAAAACTAACTCATCCATAGATTTGACAAGTGTGATAGGCTCATTAAATATGTCAAGGAAAATGGTGAAGATGAGAGAGAAATTGAAATATCAGGTAAAATATCATCTTTAATCACAAACTCTTATTCATGATCGAAATGTTGGAAATAAATACTGGGGGGGGGGGGGGGGGGGGTGAATCTATTAACAAGTCAATAACTTTTCATTTCCATAAACAAATTTATATATACTACTTCAATTAAGGGAACTCACGTGTACACGCAACTATGTTTAAGGCAACCAACATATATCAAGCAATCTTATGATTCAGTTAATTCATCATATGTCGATCTTTAATCAGTGCATCAATAATTCATTAACCATATAAATAGTAGCCATGTGTAGTAATATCAGAACAAACCATCTCACATAAGAAACACACATGAACACCAAGATATAAGGTGGAAACCCAATGCGGGACAAAAACCACCTGTTGTTCTCTTCTTTTTAATATAAGAAAGATCTATTTACAATATTGTACTAGTGCAGACTCATACTAGTATGCAGGCACCCACCTGCAAAAGGCTACAACCTTCGCTCATTCTCTAGCTTCTACTAGAAGGGAGCTACATCCCCCTAGCTCTTGTACTAGCCGATTTGTTTACTATTACGCAAGCACCGGCCTACTGAAGGCTCCAACCTTCACTCGTTTTCCAGCTACTACTGGAAGGGAGCTCCAACCCCCTGGCTCTTGTACTAGCCGATATGTTTACCAGTACGTAGGCACTGGCCTACTGAAGGCTCCAACCTTCTCTCTTCCTCCAGGGACCACGTTTCATAAATTTTCAGACTGGATACTCCTAGAACACAACACCACAATATGAAGGCCACATTTCATCCAATTTTCATACTGGACCCATCAACAACATTGAAGCTCAAAATAAATCACCACTGCAATATAAACATTGCATTAACTAATCGTTAAATACTCAAACATCAATCTCTAAATCACCCACAACTGAATCATTGAAGACCTGTCACCAGAACACAGATCAGAACGTAGAACTCTGCAACAACCACTAAAACCATCTGCAAATTCAGATATCATATTTCATAATGTATAAGCTACTCCGATGAGCCGAACCAGTGTGTATACGCACTTTTACCAAAGCAAACCTGCATACAGATCTCCAAATATTAACTTAAAAACTTCACAGCTATTTCAGAATTCAGTCATACCCAGATGATAACATTTGCAGAATAAAACATGTGTCAGTATTCAGATCTAGTCTATCCATGATCAAACCACATAATGTTAATACATTCCAAGCCTTAAGATCTCGATCCATCATCCATCGTCATCCACATAGGTGCATCCTTAGTTCAGATCAAGCAAAGCATCACAAACCCATAACTTGCATACTGGATCTCACACTTCATCAGATATTCAATACTTGCACACCTGACCTAATGATCTTCTCCTCCTTTTATATTTTTAGGCCTTTCTCAATACCATGGACCAAAACCACTTAGGACCAATACCTTGGACGAAATACCTAGCATCAATACCTCGGACCAGATACCTTGGACTAATACCATGGATCAAAATACTATGGACCAAAACTTAGTTTTCCAATATATATGCGCTTTTCTTTCTGTGAAAGTGCGTGTGTACATTATACGCTCCTTTTGGTCTATTAATCCACGTGTATATGCTCCTTTGTCAAGGTGAACCTGCGTATGCCTCTCTTTAGTCATTCTTTGTAGTCTGATCATTAATTCTTTGCTATTGACCTGCTGCACTGTGATCTGTCATCTGAGTGAGTTGCCATCAAGGACAACACATGTATCATAATGCCAAAAATCTCCCCCCTTGGACTTGGTGGCAACAACAACACCAAGTCAATCTCCCCCTTTGACATCAAGGGCAAAGGGTGGACCAAGGTATTACGTTGTTCATGCTCCCCCTGGGTACATGATGAAATCTCTGATTGAGCTCCCCCTTTGTACATGCTAAGATGTACTAAAACATTCTTGCTCCCCCTGAGCACATGTAGAGTCTGCAAAAATATTTTTCAAAAGAATAATATGACTCTACAACTCAACTAAGTGAGTATGACCTTCCTATCATCAATGACTCACACATACATCAGTCTCCCAACCAAGTGGGGATACACCAAATGTTTATAAATGAATAAAATAGAAATTATTACATCATCCTTCCCATGCAAAGTGGGGTTACAAATTAGGTCTTTGCATGACCTTTACATCAAATGATATCCATGACTTTTATAACAAAGACTAGCAATCTAAACAAGCCCGTGATACTCATCAGAAACTATCATACACCATACATGATCTGCACCATAAGCATCTGTCAACAGCATCTAGACCTGTAACCTACAATACCACTCTCTTGGCCAACCAACAATAATATGCCACTTAAGTGATCATCCATGAATCTGGTCTGAATACCAACAACGTGACCCCAAGTATCATCTGAGATAGCAAGATGTATCATTTAACCACATAAGCATCATCACCAAAGACTTCTAACCATAATGCCAACAATGCATTATTCGAAGCATATGCTCCCCTTGAGCCTATTCCATTTGTTCACTATCAGATTTGATCATGCATATATCAGTAAGAAGTATCAAGGCATCATCATCAATCAGATATACATCAAGTTAACTTGTGAAGATCAAAATCACTTCTAAATAACATCTTATGAGTACCAACACATTTCCACACATCATCAACTAATTGTAACCATCATCAAACAGAGCAGATAATTGACTGAACCATATCAAACCCCTTTTCTTGAGTCTGTCCTATTGATTTTCCTCAAACTAACATATGCGCGACTGTGCAGCTTCGAACTCACATATATACACGACTTATCTTCTTGAAACTTGCATATGAGATTTAGAACACTGAGGTTTCACACTTTCAGCTCCCCCTAAGTCTGTTATGTTTGTACATTGTGCCATGCCACATTTTTATGACTATACTTCCTTCTTCTTCCATATTTTCTCCTTTTGGTATGGTGCCCAAAATCTTCTCCTGCATTCCTTTGCTATATGTCCAAGCTTGTTACATGCATAACATCTTACATGTTTCATATTCCTTCTATAGCAGTCAATGGCTTTGTGACCAAACATATTGCAAGAAAAACAATATCCCTTAAAGTACCTGGAAGCTGATGATCTTTCTATGTGATGGTCTTGAACCATTCTCCTTCCGCATCTCGCTGCAACATGTCCAAGAATATGACATATAAAACATTCAACATTATTCATCATAGAAAATAACCGACTATCACTTCCATAGTTTGGAGTAAAATATTTTCTTTGAAGGATTTCTTTCCTTGGTTGTTGATGGGGTTAACCTCTTATCTCCTTGTTGAGCATTTCAGGTTTTGCATTAGAGTTCCTTGCCTCACCCTGTGAGCTAGATTCACCTTCAACAGATTCATAAAAACCAAGACCAGATTTGATAGCAGGAGACCTTTGAATACTAAGAATATCATCCAAAATCTTAGTACTGTCTTGAAATCGTAACAATTTATCTTTTTATTCTAATTTAATTTTTAAGATATTTACCTCAACCTGATGTTGTTCTTCCTTTTCCAGATGTTGCTTCTTCAATATGTCTTCAGCCTTTCTTCCTTCTTCCACTTGTTGCATTAATTTGAGAATCTCATTTTCTTGTTCTTTATCTGTTGTAGGGTAGTTCTTCATTCTGCTTATTTTTTAATGATATCACTTCATCCTGCAGCATTTGATGTACTTTGAAGGCACACTCTAGCTAAGCTTTTAATCTAGTAACTTCTTCTTTGAGGGCACACTCCCTTTTGTTAAATAGATCTTGTTGATCTATGATTTTATCCGATGCTTCATTTTCTTGCTCATCCTGAGGTGATTTGGAATCTGAATCCTTGCTTCCATCTAACTACCAATTGTCTCTCCTGTTGTCACCATTCCTTTGAGCTGTGTTCTTCTTCTGAGGTGCTTTCTTCTTTAACTTCTTTCCCATTGTTTCTACGGATCTCCTTCAAGCGATCAAGCTTCTATCAAAGGACCTGCTCTGATACCAATTGTTGGAAATAATACTTGGGGGGATGTGTGAATCAGTATTAGCAAGTCAATAAATTTCATTTCCATAATCAGATTTATATACACTACTTCAATTAAGGTAACTCGCGTGTACACGCAACTGTGTTTAAGGCAACCAACGTATATCAAGCAATCTTGTGATTCAGTTAATTCATCATATGTTGATCTTTAATCAGGGAATCAGTACTTCATTAACCATATAAACAGTAACCATGTGCAGTAATATCATAACAAACCATCTCACATAAGAAACACACATGAACACCAAGATATAAGGTGGAAACCCAATGTGGGACAAAAACCACCTGTTGTTGTCTTCTTTTTAATATAAGAAAAACCTGTTTACAATCTTGTACTGGTACAGACTCATACCAGTATGTAGGCACCCACCTGCAGAAGGCTACAACCTTCACTCGTTCTCCAACTTCGACTGAAAGGGAGCTACAAACCCCTAGCTCTTGTACTAGCCAATCTGTTTACTAGTACGTAGGCGCCAGCCTACTGAAGGCTCCAACCTTCACTCGTTTTCCAACTACTACTGGAAGGGAGCTCTAACCCTCTAACTCTTGTATTGGCTGATATGTTTACCAGTACATAGGCGCCAGCCTTCTGAAGGCTCCAACCTTCTCTCTTCCTCCAGGGACCACGTTTCATAAATTTTCAGACTGGATACTCCTCGAACACACGAACACAACACCACAATATGAAGGCCACGTTTCATCCAATTTTCATACTGGACCCATCAACAACGTTGAAGCTCAAAATAAATCACCATTGCAATACAACCATTGCATTAACCAATCATTAAATTAACTCAATCATTAATCTTTAAATCACCCACAACTGAATCACTGAAGACCTGTCATCAAAACACAGTCACCAGAACACAGAGTAGAACCCAAAACTCTGCAACAACCACTAGAACCATCTGCAAATTCAGATATCATATTTCATAATGTATACACTACTCTAATGAGCCAAACCAGTGTGTATACGAGATTTTACCAAAGTGAACCCACGTACATATCTGCAAATACTAACTTAAAAACTTCACAACTATTTCAGAATTCAGTCATACCTAGATCATAACATTTGCAGAATAAAACATGCAGCAGTATTCAGATCTAGTCTATCCATGATCAAACCACATAATGATAATACATTCCAAGCCTTAAGATCTCAATCCATCATCCATCATCATCCACATAGGTGCATCCTTAGTTCAGATCAAGCAAAGCATCACAAACCCATAACTTGCATACTAGATCTCACACTTCATCAGATATTCAGTACTTGCACACTTGACCTAATGAGATTCTCCTCATTTTATAGTTTTAGGCCTTTCTCAATACCATGGACCAAAACCACTTAGGACCAATACCTTGGACCAAATATCTAGGGTCAATACCTTGGACCAGATACCTTGGACTAATACCATGGCAAAACACTATGGACCAAAACTTAGTTTTCCAAGATATATGCGATTTTCTTTCTGTGAAAGTGTGTGTGTATGTTATATGCTCCTTTTGTTCTGTTAATCCATGTGTATACGCTCCTTTCTCAAGGTGAACCTGTGTGTACCTCTCTTTAGTCATTATTTGTAGTCTGATCATTAATTCTTTGCTATTGACCTGTTGCACTATGATTTGTCATCTAAGTTAGTTGCCATCAAGGACAACACCTGTATCATAATGCCAACATGAAATCCCACACATAATCATTATGAAGGATATCAAGATTTTTATGGTCTCCATTAAATCCATCTTTGACTTGACCCTCTTGAAGATTGGAAGAAACTATTACAACAGGTTGATGAATGGTTTGAGTTATATCGAGAAGAAACGATTTCATTGACTAATTCAGATTCAAAATTAAAGTTTTGTTCAAATATTGAATTTTAGGGGAAGGATAAGATGGTATTAATTTGAGAAACTACTTTTTTATGTTCTCAAACCTTGACTTAGGTGCATGAAACTGCTTCATTTAATTAAGAATCGAAAAAAGACGAAGAGTCACATGGAACAACAATTTCTTCTTTGGAAGTTTTGAGAGTTCCATAACCAAGAAATGTTGGGATAATTACAAAGGGTTCATATTCAAATAGATTAAAATAAATATAAGCAAGATACTCAAATTTCTCTTTCATAAAATTCCAATCTGTGTCATCCTCAAAAAATTCATAATAAAAGTGAATAAAGCAGTCTTGGAAATATTCAATAGATTGATCGGGTCTCTTTCTGAGATGAATAATATTCTTATAAACACTTTCATAGTCATACATGTCAAAGGCCTGATGAAGCTCATTGATAAGATGTGGGAAATAATGAATAGGGGCAGTTATCAATGTATAACACCATTGCTTAATGCATTCCTCCAATGTGAGAACGAAAAACTTGCAAGTTGTATCCTCACAATGAATTTTATGAGAATCGCAAAAATCAAGAAAGCAAAATGTGTGCTCAATAATGGTTGTTCCACCCTCACCATCAAATTTCAAATTCGATAAGTCATGGATTATCCCTAAGCAAACTTTTAGATTTGCGACTCTAGAAAAACATTTTGGGGTTAATATACGGGAAGAAGCCATTTAAGATGAGTGAAGTTCAAATAGGCTTCACAAGCTCATCTTGTCATCTAGCCCTCGTTCTAGCACCAAAATCATGTTGACAGTGTTGGAAGCAGCCAACAGGAAAGGGGGTCTCCCCGATGTGAAGTCCCAATTAGACCCTACACCATTTGGAGTAGGATCCCCAACCAGAATACATTCAGTTGCCAAAGTGGTGATTTCAAAGATGTGGCTTAGCTGCAACAAACACATAAAATGAAATATGCATGGCTTTGGTGATAGAAAGTGTATGAACTTTGTGTGATATTAAATATAATATATGAAAGGTTCGTTCACATCAAAGGGAAAAAAAAGTGGGCCCCTTGAAAGAAATTAATAGTACATATCTTAAAAGAGATACACGAGCATCATAAAGAATATTTGGTTAACCTTCAAAATAGTTCACAAGTAACAATGAACATGATATCATAAACAACGCGCATTCAATAAGATACATATTAAGGTTAACAAATTAGTTCATTAACATTAGCATAAATGAAACAACATACATCGCAAACATCTAAAGAATAGTTTTACAACATTCATGTCATATGCATGAAAGTGTGTCATCTCTGAGAGATTCTCACAAAAAAGTGAAAGTTCCAAGCATACAATTACATTGATGTAGCACTAGCCCCAATAGTGGAATATGAAGCCAACACTTTCTTCTCTAAAAAATATACTCTCCCTATGTTAAACAAGAGAATCCAAGGCTCCAAATCTAAAATTCCAAGCCTATAGTTCTAAGCCCTTTGCTTGAGTTATGAGGGTTTATTTATAACAAATGAGATGACCCTTCATCTCCCTTTGTGACCTTTGAGCTTCCCTCGTGACTCTTTGAATTCTTTTGTATTTTTCCTAACTAATGACTCTTCATATTCCACATTTAATTCTTGGACTTCCATTTACATTTTATTTCAAATAAGACAAAGACCCATATAGTGAAAAAATGGGTAGAGTCTAATAAGACAAACTAGATAAATTAATCTTGAGTTTGAGGAAATTCTAGCTCAACAAATTCAACTTGTAGTTCTACAGTTACATAGAGATGCCAATATTTGTATTGTATGTTGGTCTCCTCAAACTTGCAAGAAGGTTAGACTACAGCAGACTCTAGCTTCCCATCTACGTAGATGGTTTTGGAACTAGTATGTGTTTCGTTTTGTAACAAGAATAACATAGTAACTATCTTAGTAGGGCCACCAATATAATTCTGCATGTTGTGTGTGTTAACTCCCAAGTCTTCTTTGGTAGTGAACTACTTCAGTTGGTTCAAGTACTCCTCGACCTCTTGCTTGACAATGTTTTTTCCCTTTGTTTCTACAAATGGCCTGAAGGGGATCTTGTGACATTTCTCTGAGGAATCCATGTTGTTGTACAAATTTGCATGAGTTAAAATATTGGCTACAAAAGTGCCAAGATTCTTGTTTCTTTGAATGAGCATTCTGATCTCATATTTTTGTAACTATGCTTCTTTCCTTGTCTTCCTAGCCAATTATGCTAGTACGCTCCTATACTTAGTTCCCCATTCATAAATCACAGTGATGGCTACATGAATGACCTTCAAAGATTTCACATTTTCCCATGATTTATTTTGAATACCAAGCAATGGAATGAATGATTTATGCACAGTGACCAACTCCTCATAAAGATTCCTCATAGTGTCTCCCATTGCTTAGATCTCATCATACATAGCTTCTTTAAGTTCCTTCAAGTATGCATGTGTGGAAGACAACTTTTGATTATCTACTTGGATTTTTTCTATTTGTTACCTCACATCTTCTAATAATTTTCCATTTGTTTTTTATCTGCTATCAAGAAATATGTATTTTCCTTTGAAGCTCATGTAAAGGATAAGTTAGTTTCAGCAATGGTTTGAGGATTCCTTCTAGTGTTGATGATGATCACCCTCTCCATCTAGATGAAATCATGATGCATCAGATCATTGGGGAAAAATTTCTTCATTTCCTATATAATTATGTTTTGCAACTCATTAAAGGTTAAGAAATATCCATGATCAGCTCATCATCTATAGGAGATATTTCTTCTTCATCACCTAGATTCTACCGAGCTATAGGCGGAGGTCGAGGTTGACTTGCGATTTATTCTATATTGGAGATAATTTCAACATCTTGATTATGCTCCCCTTGTTCTATCTCCATATCATGGGGCAATATTTTCTCCTCAATCTATTGAAAAAGCTCATGATCCTGATTCTGCTTGATTTCTTCTCCTTGTAGTTATTTTTGTCTTTCTTCTTCTGCTTTCTTTAACATTACTTCTTTTTCCTCCTTTCTTCTTAATTATTCTTGCATCTTCATTTCCTCTTGTTCACTCTTTTCCTTCTACATTCACTCTTCTTTTTGCCTCTTTTGTTCTTCTTCTTCTTCTTCTTTCCTCTTCTCCACTTCTCACTACTTCATTTTCCTTTCTATTGCCATAGCTGCTTTCAAAATAGATGGATGTGCTTTTAACTTGCAGCATTTCTCTTTTGTCTGGTTATGGGAAAACTTCCTCTTGTATTTGATACTCATTGAAGTGTGTTGCTTTGACTGCTCTTCTTCCTAAGTAACACTTTGCTCTGGAATTACATTGTAAGGGCCTACCTGGTTTCCTAGCATATGTGACCGAGAGGCGTTATAATAGTTCTTGATTTGTTCTTCCTCTAGCCGGGCAAAGGTCCCAAATGGCCAAACAAAATGCAACTTGGCACAATGCTTCTTCCAAACTCCTATGGGATCATATTGATGATAGTCTATTGTACCAAACCTGAAGTCCTCCAATTACTTGACTTCATCTTTCATGGTGTTCAGGTTCTTGATCTCTTAAGATCCCACCTACAACAGAAGAGTAAGACAGGGTTCCTTCTTCTTCCTTTGTAGCACTGCAGTTAAACTTGTGACAAGATTATATGAGACCTCTTGCATTACTATCTTATCTATTGCATACCTCAGTAATAAATTGGATGGTTTCTAACAGTCAAACACTTTGAGGTATGTTCCATCTAGTGAGGCAAACCAATCAAAAAGTTCTAACACTACACTTATTTCCTCTCAATACATGCAAGGGGATTCTTCTTCAAAGGTCATCTAGTATAAGACCTTAAATAAGTGATCAACCAAGCTTTCAAAAACTCCTCTGTAGTTATATTCTAATAATAACTTGCAATAGATATGGATAGGAAGATCTATGGGTGTCCACTTCCACTCCATGCCAGGGAAAGCATTGCGAGCACATATATCGTCTAGCAGGTAGGTAGACATGTAGAACTATAGTTGCTTTCCTTTGGATGGATTTTTTGGCTTGTTCACATTAACCTTCAACTACTAAGACACAAGATAAGACCAGTTGGATATATTCTCTTAAGAGACAATCTGATGCAGCATGTAAACCCATAATTTTGGCAAGGATTCAATGTTCCTTTGTCCATAAAATTGGTAGCATAATACTATCAAGTACTGAAAAACCTTTCTGAGTGAATTCGTCTTATAAGTGTTTTTTGGTGTTTGGAAAAACTTTTACAGTTACTTCACCCAAATATTGACCACTTCTCAATATTGAGATAGCTTGTTGATGCATAAAAATAAGAGTCCATATGCTTCTCATGCTTAGGAAAGTGATAGATCAAGTGGGTTTCATGCGGGAGGTAGGAAGAAACTTGTTGCCCACCAGTGTTGTCCAAGACAGCCTCTTGGTGTTGAATCCTTGCAGAATCCTTTTAATGGAATTTGCACATGGTAAGACCAGGAATCTACAAGTGACCCTATGAAGCCTTGACCATTGGATGTTGATATAAACCTCTCTATCCTAAATATTTGCTTTAAACTTTGTGGTGGTGGATTCATCCTAGACATTATTCCATGTGATATATGAGTATTTCTCAATATACAATTGTGTATCAGTGAAAATGGGTATTGAGGATGAAGGACTTTTCACAACCTGATTAGTACTACTTTTTGTAGCCTTTTTTGATGTTGATGTTTTGGGAGGCATGATGTTATATGTTGTTGAAAAATAAGTATGCTCAAGACTTGAAGTACCTGTGGAAAGATATGCACTCATGGAAAAATTAAGTTAGCTCTGAACAAATCATCTCATTAATCAATCAAAAAGGAGTAATACACTAGCTGAGGAGAGAGATTGTGTAATTCTAGGCTACAAGGGGGCAAGTTGGGCTCTGGAATTGTGCAATGCACAGTGAGAGATGGGATTGTGCAGCATCGATTGTCAGAGGGATATTTTAAGCCTTTGGACTGCACAATGTGCAGCCTTGACTAAGAAGAAGAGAGAGAGAACTCTACAATGTGCGGTCTTAGAGGCCAAGGTTGATTAGTTGAGGCTTGGACTTGTGCAATGCACAACTGGGAAATCTTGTGATTGTGCATTGCCTAGTCACAACTAGAAAGTGATGAGCTTGAGTCTTGGATTTGTGTAAGCAGAGTAAGGGAAGGAAACTACTCATGAATAATTGTGCAATCTTTCCCGAGAGAGAGGAAAAATTCCAAATCTAAAGTTGAGGAAGGAATGTAGATCGACCTTAATATAAGTTATATCAACCAACAAAATTTACCATAAAATATCATGCAAAGGGAGAAAACATACATGCACCAAAAGACCTAGCAACAACCACTACTCGTAGGAAAAATAAATAGAAAGTGATACGACGCATATAAAAATAGAATGATGGATTGAAACAACACTTGTACAAAGTATTAATAGTAGAAATTCTAGTAAATACAAGAAGAAAGGGGAAAAGTGTAACTTGAAAACACAAAAGCGACGAAAGCGACGAAAAAAGTAATAAAAAGTGACACTTTGGAAACTTACCCAGAAAATCACTGCAAACAAAGCTAGAAGCTCCTTGATCTCGTGAGAATGGCTAGAGATCCAATGTCAAGTGTGAAAATGAGCTCTATAAGGCTCCATTATATAGATTTACCTCATAGGGTTAGGGTTAGGGTTACTGATGTGCATGTCTAAAATCAATGAGAAAGAAACACTTGTCCTTATATCAGAAATATAAACTTTGTGCCACTTGTCCATAGATGATTGTGCACTCCCTACTTTTTAGGGATGTGCAGTTGCTTACTCCAAGGGACTGTGTAACCCACTGGCAAAAAGGATTGTGCAATTCCCAATGACAAGGGATTACACAGTCCACTGGCTCAGTGGATTGCATAGCTCTAACTCTCATTGGGAGATTACATAGTTCACTTGCTTAGTGAATGCTTGTCTCTCTGGGTTGTGCAATTGAGATCCTCAAGGAATTGTGCGGTCTCCATTGGTAGAAGATTGTGCAATTACCATATGAATACTGGAAGTGGGTGCTAGATCAGGATAGGAATTGGATTGTGTTTAGAAGTTGTTCAGTTATGATCGATGAGACTTAGTCATCATCAACACAACCTAGTTAAGACATCATAAGCATTGCATGCAAGTTAAGTCATCACAACACTATACAATCAAGAGAAACACTTGAAAACAATGAAAGATAAGTTCTTACAGACAAAAGGTAGGCTCCAAAATCAAAGTGCAGGAAAAATTTTGGAGGGTGGTTATAGCAACTACAACATTATGCAAGGATTATTTTTCTTATTTCCTTCTAATCTCCTCTTGTTTTCTCTTTCTTAGCTCGATGAGACTTTGCATAACTTCTTTTTTCTTCCTTTGTTATTATTATTTATGTTTCCTTTCTTCCTCTTGTTTTTTTTCCTCTTCTTGTTTATGCTCCTCTTCTCAATTCTACTCATCTTCTCACTTCTACTCCTATTCTCAATTCTTCCATGCTTCTTATAATTTGTTTCTTTTCCTCTCTGCCTCAATTTCACCTTTGGTATTTGGATTTGCTTTAAATTTTCTACTCCTTCTTTCTTCAGTATCATGCATGATCTTCCTATTTAGCATGAAAACACTATCTTGAGTAGACACTTCTTGTTGGTTCCCTTCTTGAACAATGTCTTGTATATGAGATGTGTTAGAAGGGCCCGCTTCATCACATGGCTAGGTTTCTCTAGAAGCATTCTACAAATTCTTCCTCTTTTCCTCATCTTCCTAAGAGATAGAAACATGTGGCTAGGAAAAATGTGTCTTACCGCAATTCTTTTTGCATACTCTCCTATGGTCATATCTATGGAAAGTCATTTCACCAAAATTGAGGCACCTGAGTTCTACAACTTCTGATTCCACTACCTTTAGAATATTCATCTCATATGACCCCACTTGTAGGGGAAGGAGAGTCCAAGGCAACTTCTCCTTTTTCTACAATAGTTGTGACAGTCCTAAGCAAAGCTAATCTCCAATATCCTACATGACTACCTTATCAATCACATACTTAGGAAAAACATGTGGTGACTTTTGGGATCTGAAGACTCTGATATAGGTTCCTTGAGAAGAAGCGAACCAATCTACAATTTCAGTAACCGCTTCTTTGGCTCAATTAGTCATGCAGGGAGTCTCAACTTCAAAGATCATCTGATAGAGCACAACAAATAATTTATCAACTAATTTTTCATAAACTCCCCTTAACTAACTTTTGAAATTATCTTGCATTATATGTTGACAAAGAGATGTTGTCGAGTCCACTTCCACTCTGGACCCAAAAACTCATTTATAGCGCAGATTCCATCAAGAAAGTATGCGTACATAAAGAACCAAGTTTTTACCATGTTGTGCATCCTTCTTCTCCTTTGACATATTAATATGCAGTTGTTGGGAAAGTATATCCAACTAGTTAAATGTCTTCCCTTCTATAACCACCTGGTAAAGCATGTAAATCCATCCTCCTTCACAGAACTTGATGATTTCCAATTCATACAGTCTGCAACACATTTCCATGAGGTACTGGTAGACTTTATTTAATTATTTTTTCTTATATATATTGTCTAGATTTTGGAAAAACTTAGATGGTTCCTTCCACCATGATCTGATCACATATTTTGTATTCAAATCAGACCAAATTGCATAATACTTAGAATTAAAATATTCTTCAGGCTTCGGTAGTTTGTAGTATGAATGGAGATAATGTGGCTAATATGTCATGAGCTCTTACCCAAATATAAAGTGAAAAGTGATAAAAGTGACAGTAAAAGCAAATAGAAGTGACAGTTACGAAACTTACTCAGAATAGCGATGTAGTTGTGAGCAAAACTTCCTTGTGCTCAAGAAATGTGTAGATCTCCAAAGATGAGTGTTAGAATGAGATTTAGGATAGATTATTATATAGATGAGCACTCATATACTTAGGGTTATGGTTTGTGCATGCATGTTATAAATCTAGGAGATAGAGTTAGTTAACTTCCACTTGTGACATCACTAACTTTGGAATGTGTGCCCACATTATCAACAAGTGATGTGAATTAGCTATCCACAGTGAGTGTGCATTGTCTAACACTAAGTCGTGCATAGTTAGTTTTATCTGGGAACTACGCAAGTGACTGTCACAAAGGATTGTGCAATTATCTCGTACAAGGGACTATGCAGTTGATTGTAACAAGGAATTACACAGTTGACTACCATAGAATATTGCGCAATCCCTATTTTCAAGGAATGTACAATCACTACCATCAAGGAGTGTACAATTGTGGGTGACTAGGAGTAACTATCATCGTGAAGTATGCAATTAAGGGAAACACAAGTTAGGCATGTGAGAACAAGAAGTTGCAACACTTGAAATTACTAGAAGACAAATTGATACTTGGAAAAGTAAGACCAAGGATGAGTTCAAAAACTCAAAACGACATTTCAAAAGACCAAAGGGAGGCTCAAAAATTTGAATATAGGAAAAATTTTGGAGGGAGTTGTAGCAGCTACAACATGATGATTCATTGGAAGAACCTCAGCTTCTCTGTCTAGGTCCAATTTTATGCATAGGTTCTAGCTTTCAGGAAGTATTGTTACATCTTGTAGATCACCATATCTTACTTACTTAGCCCAGTTACTAATGTAGTCTCTTTTTCTCCTCTCATTGGCTTAACACATTCATATAAATAGTCAAACTTCAATTGTTTCAATTAGGGAGTGGGAGTATGTAAATATGTGAGTTTAGGATGTGAGATTTTTAAATGACATTTTTGGTGTTTCTCCACTATGAGCAAACCTGTTCAATACCTTGAAAAAGTCACTTCAAGGAATCAAAAAACATTGCTTTGCTGCCAATGAGCCTATTTAGTACCCCGAAAATGTTGCTTACTTCACCTCTCTACACAAGAATCCTTTCTCTTCTTTCACTTGTTATTTATTTATTTCATTTTTCTCATTGGAATTTTATCGGTGTTTACATCACCACAGGTGGAAGAGGGATCCTGACTTATTTTATGAGAAAGAGAGGTTGTTACTTGTTTTGTAGACACTCTTTTGTGTATAGGTCTAAAATTGGTTCACTCACTTAATTTTCCTCCTTTCCCTTTTCTAATTGATAAAGTTTACAAATTAAATTGATCAATATAATAGGTCGATTTGAGGAACAAAGATCCTATTATAGGTACAAGCATTCTAGATCTACTAAGGCATTCATTAGGAGAGAATCATAGTTTCCATCTAAGAAACATGGGCTCTTAAATATATTGGCATGGACATAGAAGGGGACCAAAAGTTAACCAAGTGTTATTATTTGTCATAACATCCTCTTGAAATTTTCCACATTACTTCAGATCCAAACGAGACAACTTTCACACAAAATCTTATTTATGTACAAACTCGAAAGAAAGTGGAAAAGGCTAAAATCAAAAGAAAAAAAAAGGAAAAACTAAAAGAATGTAGGAAAGGAACTAAACTAACCTAAACCTACATTATCAAATAGAAGATCAAGATTACATAAAATAGTATTTATTGTGTGTGGCTCCTAACCTATATGGGTGAGGGTAAGGGCAGTAAGAACCATTGTGAAACAATGAAAAGTTTAACCTGAAGGGCTTGCACATCAACTTGAAGGTCTAACACATTAGCAGAAAAATATAACAAGAATTCTTATGCTAACCAGTCTACCAATTTACCTTGATTTCCATACAAACCTAGATAGTTTCTTGTGAGAGTACATTCACTCATATCTTCCATCTTGGAAAAAACCATGAAGGATAGAAACTTATTATTAGCAACAAATGTTGTCAAGTAAGATTCTTCTAACCATTCGGCAATTGGATCATGATATCAAAAACAACCTATGGTATAACCTTGAGATTTGAAATAAGATAAACTTTCAATTTGCATAATCAAATTACAAAGAGTATCCTGCAAAGAAAGGTTAATTTGATCATGTTTAGAAACTTTTTTAAGATCATGAGAACTTGACGTAACTGTTACCAAAGGATGAAGTGCCTCAACTTCTTGAAAAGTTTCTAAACTCTCAAATGGTAAATCATTGAATATAGGTGGCTTACAAGGATCAACCAATGAATATGCACAATTGTCCCTATATTTTTTTATAAACACATTGTCAATGCCACTAGCTTGATCAAATTAAACATTTAACACATGGGCCTCTTCATGAATAAAGAATCAATATGAATCAAATGAAGTACTTTCTTGAACATTTAGAGTTGTAAACCTTTCTTCCTCACATATTGATAATGAGGAATAAAAAAATCATTAGCAATAGATTCCTCCTCCTCCTCTTCAAAACAAGAATCAACAACACCCCATACTTGATTAAGATTGAAACCAGTGGAATAAGCATCAAGATCATCTAGAGAACAAGTTCGTATAAGAGATTCATTAAACATATTAGGAAATGATGAATAATGTGTTGAGGATGAAGACAGTGGAAAACTTAGATAGAGGATCATTAATTGCAATTGATTCTTGTTCAAACTTTGAATCCCACACACAGTTATCATGGAAACCATAGTTTTCCTCTTGTTCCTCTACTTGAGTGATGCAACCATCTTGCAATTGACCACCATTTGAACTGGTAAATTGAGAATTAAGAGTCTAGAACAACTTTTTAATGAAACAAATTGATCTTGTGGATCAAGACAAAGAAGATCATAAGGTTTAGATGATAGACGACAAGAGGTATCTCTTGAAAAAAAAATATCATAAATCAAATCATATTCAAGATTAAACTTATCTGCATGAGGATTGTGAATATGAGGGAAATATGGAGGTGGGACAGATGAATCAAAAATCTAATTTCAAGATCCATGGTCCCAACATCAGTACATGAGACTAAAGGAAAAGGAGGAGGGGAAGAAACAAAAGGGAGAGTAGGTTACTCCTTTGAAATTTTAAGTGTCCCAAAACTGAGAAAAGCTAGGAGACTCAAAGATAATTCATATTTAGATGGTTCTAAAGATCATAACTAACTACTGAAACTTTTCATTCATAAAATCCCAATCCACATCTTCCTCGGAAAATTCATAACAAAAGTGAATAAATTTGCCAAGAAAATTCTCGATTGATTCATCATATTTCATTCGAAGTCAAATAATCTTCTTATACACATTATGATAGTTATACCTATGAAAATATTGATGAAGCTCAATGAAAATCTACTTGGATGAGTGAATGGAAGAAAATGGTAATGTATGACATCATTTTTTAACATGGCCTTCAAGAGTAAGGATGAACAACCTACAAGCAACATCTTAACAATTAAATTCATAAGAATAAAAAAATTTAAGAAATCGAAGAGTATGCTTGATAATGTTTGTTTCACCCTCGCCATTAAACTTCAAATTCGATAAGTTGTGAATTATTCTCATAGGAAAAATAAGATTTACACTCTTAGAGAAACATCCTGGGATTATAATTTTGGAGAAATCCATTTAAGATGACATACTGAAACTAGACTCCACGAGATCAACTTGTCAATTGGCCCTCCTTCTAGCACAAAAACATGTTGATGGTGTTAGAAGCTGCCAATAGTAAGGGATTTTCCCGAGTATGAAATCCAAATTAGATCTCACATCATTTAGGATAGGAGCCCCATCAATAATATGGGCCTAGTTGCCATTACAATGATCTTAAGGGTATGCCTTGGCTGCAATAAACCACATCACAAATCATACACATATATTTGAGATTAGAAAGTGAGTAAGATTTTTGAGACACCAATTACAATCTATAAAAGTCACTTCCACGAAAGGGAAAGAAAGAGTGAGCCTCTAGTAGAAAACTAATAGTACATCCTAAAAGAGACACATAAGAGCAAGGAAAACTTGTTAGTTAACTTGCAAAATAGTTCACAAGATAACAATGATCATGAAAGCAAATAACAATAAACATTCAACAAGATATATACTAAAGGAAATGAAATAGTTCATTTCCTTTAGTATGTATGAACATAAACATATACTGCAAACATTAAAAGAATATTCTTACAACATTCATAATACATGCATGAAAGTGCATTGACTCTAAGTGGTTTTGATGATTAAGTGAAAGTTCCAAGTATACAATTGCAATGGTGAAACACTAGCCCCAGTGGTGGAACATGAAGTTATAACTTACTTCTCCAAAGAATGATCTTCTTTCCTATGCTAAACTATAGAATCCAAGGCTAGCTCTATAAAATTCCAAGCCCTTTGCTTGAGTTATGTTATGAAACCAACTCACAAAAAGATAGAAAAGATGGATCAACACCTTAGAAATAACCCTCTTCAAGGGGGCAACCTAGTTTACATTACATAAATGAACAATTCTTGGATGATACAAATGACAAGACCTCCTTTCAATATATAGGAGTCTAAGGGGTCATAATATAATTATAGCCGACATAAAAATAATAATGTAAGGGCACAATAATAACAATATGGGGACTACATGGGACAACAATATAATAAGGGGGTTGTACTAATAACAATAAGGGGTTACACTAGTAGTATAGGGACCTAACATGCCCCTCTCCTTCGAAAAGTGTTGTCCTCAATGCTTGAGTAGTTATTGACGCTTCTATACAAAATTCTTGTCCTCCCATGTGGAATCTTCAGCGAGTAAATTCTTCCACTTGATGACATTCTCTGAAATTGATCGTTTTTGTAGCTGTTGGGTTCTTGCTTCTGTGACTGCTCCAGGTTCCAATATGATTTTTACTTCCTCGTCAAGTTCTGGCAATATTGTTTGAACCGGGATCTTCTACAACTTTTGAATGAGTGGCCACACTTCTTCGTATTTTTTCCATTCATCCCTTGCTTTATGTATCCAATCTGGTTGGATAATAGAAATAGCACAAAACAATGCTTCCACATGCTCATCCTTTCTTGAGAGTGCATCTGTAACAACATTTTGCTTCCCTTTTTTGTAGATGATTTCAAAGTCATAACTCAACATATTTGTGACCCATTTTTTCTGTTCTTCTAAAGATAATCTTTGTTCCAAAAAGTATTTAAGATTATCATGATCCATTTTTACCTTGAAGTGTCTTCCCATTAGGTAAGGTCGCAATTTCTTAAGTGCATGTAATATTTCCAAAATTTCCTTCTCATAAATTGATTGCTTGAGATGTAGCTATAAAAATACCCAATCGCCTACATCAAAACTTCTTTCACTTTGATGTTGATCTGCCTATTGTTTTATTCAATTCTGCACTAAAGTGGCATTATCATTTAAAAGTTGGAGAACTTGTTGTTGATGCTTGATGTGATCTTTCACTGCTTGAATCTTTTTTTTCTTGATATGTCCTTCTATATTGAGAGTTTGAGGAGTGATAATTTCTTCCAATGCATTACAAGATATGGTTAGATTCATTTCTTGATGATCGATGTGATATTTCACTTCTTGAACATTTTTCTTCTTGATATGTCCTTCTATCTTGATAGTTTGAGGAGTGGTAATTCCATCCAATGC